>CM031977.1:17252358-17435177 GCA_018804465.1 Populus tomentosa
ATTGATTTTTTTTCTTTTTAATTTTATCTTTTAATATTGAGTTGATTAATAATGGGAGCTCATGATTTTTATCAATTTATTTTCTATAAGATCATTCCCATCTAATGACTCATGTCACGAGTTTGACGAGATAACTCGAGTTGGTTTTTTTTGTTTTTTTTAATATATTTTGTAATTTCATTTCATCATTCAGTATTAGGTTTATTGAGGGATTGAATTTCATAATGTCTTTTTAATTTACTTTATATGAGGTTATCTTAGTCTCATAACCTAAACTATGAGTTTGAAAAGTCAACTCATTTAACTTGAGTTTTTTTTTTCCTTTTATTTTTCTAATTGACTTTTTTTGTCTCATTTTTTTTATTTGATTTTTTTTTTCAATTTCATCCTTCAACACTAGGTTGATTGAGAATTACACTTCGTAATTTGTTTCGGTTTGCTTTTTATGAGATTATCACGGTTTTATAACTCAGGTTATGAGTTTGATAGATTAATTAACTTGGGTTGAATCAAATTATTTTTTTAATTGATTTTTTTTTAATTTTATCTTTCAACACTAAAGTTGATTGGAAATTGAGTTTCATAATTTGTTTCATTTTACTTTTTATGGGTTATCATAGTTTCATGACTTAATATGAGAATTTACAAGTTAACCCGAGTTGACACAAATCTATCAAATATATTTTCTTCTCAATATTTATATAAAAAATATCTTTAATATTTATTTTGAGTCAAATTATATTTTTACCGGTGATTCATATTGTTTCTAGACTTGCCAAATCAATCAAGTTATATTAGATAAAACCCCACACAATTTAATTTCTTTTTTTTACTAGAAAAAAATCAACAATATATATATATATATATATATATATATATATATATATATATATTAATTCAACCAATAACTTGGCGCGTTAAAAATAATTTCTACATTAATGACTAAGGTTGCGTGCAGAGTCCAATATTGTTATGCTCGCGTGGCTCATCAGAAATAATCCAAAAGGCTTTCCACTCGAAGTCTCATGTATAAAACGTACACATTGTACACCTTGTAACTTGTCGGAAGGAAAAAAACACCTCCAACTAAACCTAATTATCTACCAAGTCAACTTCTGTTTCACTTGTGTTGATTTGATGCAGCATATGCATGCGATGCATAACAGCTCCTAATCAATGCGCACACAACCGATACATATTTGTAGAGTTGACCTTCGTGGAAAATGACACTTGCTGATCGACAGCTTAGACTTTGTTATATGCCTCAGATTCCTCTTTCAAGGGGTCTGGTTTGCCAGTATGAAGCATGAAATTGCACGCTCCAACAGCTTCTCCTACTGTCAAATACATCCATTCTTGTCCTATTTTCTCGATTAGCTTGGACTTGTTGAGTTTCTTCGTCACTTCAGCTCCAGGATTGGCCAAGACAAGCTGTAAACATGCATGGCGACGAAGAACATCAGAACATGTAAGGTAATGGTGTGGGATAAAATCAAATTTGTAGGTATGATAGAAGTAATTTGAATAAGAATATACCTTGAGTTCCCTTCTGTCCATTACTTTCTTAACTTCCTCAAGCATGCTGATCCCACTTGTGTCAATGTTACCTACCGCTGTTAAACCAAGAAAGAAATGTAAATGGATTTTCTATATGTAATCAATTTTTGCCAAGGGAAAAGTGCTGGACCGTGCATTGCTTACCTCCCATGTCTAGTATAACATACTGCAGGCTGGTTTCTCCTGAAGATTTTAACTTGTCTTCCTCTTCATCAACCCACCTCGCAATCCTAATGGATACAACAAAATATAATAGCACTTGTGAGATAAGGATTTGATTGGTTGATTTAAAGCATTTTTGGCATGTAGATATGCAGAAAATCGAGTTTGATAAGTCCACACCTTTCTCTTAAGTAGCTTGCATTTGCAAAGTAGATAGGAGCATCAATCTCGAGTATGAGAACGCCGGGAACGCTGCTTGTGTTCGTATATTGTTCAACATTCCTGTAGATCATCGAATTTGGAATGTTTCCAAGAATAAATGTTTTTGGTCTTGCGACGAAGAGAAGTAATCTGAGCAAAGAAATTGCCACCTGCACTTGCACAAAGGAATTTAGTATCAAAGGATGGTACGCAGACATCTACGACTGCAAGTTTTAGCGTTTATATAATAACTAGTGGTCCATACCGCGACGACTAAGCCAATCTCGACGCTGCAAAAAACCACACCAGCATATGCGCTTATGCACACGATGAAGTCGAACTTGTCGACAGTCCAAAGATGGATTGCTGCTTCATAATCTATAAGACCTAGCATGGCGGAGATAATAATAGAGGACAGAACCACAAGTGGAGTGTAATGGAACAATGGCGTCAGGAATAACAGCGTCACCATGACTGCCACCGCCATGACAATATTCGATACTGCTGTCTTGCATCCTGCATTGAAATTCACAGCCGACCGCGAGAATGGCCCTGGAAATATATTCCCAATATTGTATCACCAAAACTCTTAGTTTACTATTATAATTATAACTTGGAATTAAATTCTTAATTTCATCTGGGAAAGGAAAAAATTATACCTGTTGTGAGATAGCAGGAGGTGCAAGAGCCTACAATGTTCATGGTACCAAAAGCAATCATCTCCTTGTTGCCATCTATATGGTAATTCTTGAACATGGCAAAACTTCTTCCTACTGCTATTCCTTCCTGTAATTAATTAAATAAACCGAGCCTTACTTGCGTGTATATTAATTAATTAATTATGTAATAATTGATAGTACAATTTCTCTTATTTTATAGGATTTTCTAATTAATAATGCATTTAGGAGGTCCAAATTAAAATAAGAAACCATCTAGCTGAATTTGTGGGGTCCATAAATAAATAGCTTATTAATACTCTTACGAGGCAAGAGGGGCACGTCTTAGATGAGCTTATATCTTTGGGTGTTATGGTAGTTTTTTAAGATTTTGATTATGATTGTTTTTTATAATATTTTTTATTTAAAATTTATTTTTAATACATTGAAAAATTTTAAAATTGTAAAAAAATATCCTTTTTTAAATCCAAAAAAAAATATTCTTTTTAATAATCGGATAAAAACACATAAAATAGTAGAGGATAAGGTTGGTTGCTTACGGCAAGGGCTATGACACCAGTGATGATGCCAGTTTTAATAGCTGTCGAAAGATAAGGAGATACAAACACGAGATCCGCAAACGACGGTGGATTTAGCCCCTTCTTCAAGTGTCCTATCTGAATAAAATACACCAGCGCGCATGCAATAAAAAACACCACATTAGAATGGAAACAAACACGACAAAAAACCGACCCACCAATGGCTCATCAGGTCTGGGAAAATCAAAGTCGAGGTGATTGGTAGGGTCCACTCAGCCTCTATTATTGGCTGGAGCCTACAGCTTGGAGCGGAGCAATTATTTGGATCGGGCCCAAAAGACAAAATCCAAGTACCCAACAGGCCAAACCCACATGGAGGATGGATCTTGGCCTCATCTTATAGCACACTAAAAGCCACCCTTTGTGGTGGTCCAGCCCTAATATACAATGGGACTGAATCTGTCTGCGTGCAACTTGCAACTCACGATTACTTTACAGAACAGTAGCAGCATTGACAGTCACAGAGACAGACTTGTGTTCCCTAAAAAACGTAAACAAATACACACAAGAAGGCAGGCTACTCTATCGATAATTCATGGGAATGCTCACCACTTGAACTCCATGTTTCTCCGCATGAGTGAGGTAGACGAGGATGCTTCCTAGAATAACCGACGTCAATGGTGCCATTGCTGATACCCAAAAGAATCTTGGTTTTCTCTTGCTCTGTACAAATAGTGAATCATCAACTCATTAGTTATTATTTCACTCCATTATATTATTAAATTAATCAGATGAGCATATTATTACATGCAACAGGACAACATCAACATATGTATGTATGAATATATGTTAGTGTAGTTGCATTGAGAAATGAGCTCAGAAATTCCTCCGGAATTCCGGTCAGGGAGTTGGATTTAAAAGTCATTGTTTCTTGTTCTTAAGTAACCAACAAGTTGAAAATGAAGGCATGAAGAGGTTTGATTAATCATACCAAACAACAGCATCTTTTACTATTATCTACAAGATCATTAATATATTTTGTAGAGTGAAGCAGGTAAAGAGAGAATTTTGATCCCAAATTAAATTATTTAAATTGTTATATAGAAGATATTGAGAAAGATGAGTGACAGTGAATCAATTCATATCTATCTATCTATATATAATATACATGGTGGCCCTTCTTTCTTTATATGGTAGTAAATTCATTTCTTCTGTTTAGTTTTGGCCGCGACACGTGGGGCAAGTCGCAACATGAAATCAGAATAGCAATGATCTGCAATTATGTGAAAGATTGAAACTATGGAGGCAAGAAAATTATGCTATACAAAAATACTTTACTTACGATGTATCGAGTGATGAGAAGAAAGAACAGGAAGCAAAAGCCCAGAATGGCACTTTCCCATCTCCACTGCATTAATAATAATAATAATAATAATAATAATCAAGAATCAGTGTTGGCTTAACTTCTTTCAACATTATATTTAATCTCTGAAGGAGACATTTTATATAGTGCATGGCACACACTTATTTATGTTTGTTGTAATATAGTGTGATAAGTGGATAATGATAGCACACATGCAAAGATCAACGGACCTGATGTGTTTGGGAGAAGACAGAACGCAAGACGGAGACAAGATCCGTTGAATGGGTGAAATGATCAAGCCCAAGAATCCCTTTCAGCTGTTGCAGGATGACTACAGTTGCTGCGCCTGCCATAAAGCCTATTATCGTTGCATGTGACAGAAAATCCACTATAAACCCTAGCCTGCAGCACAGTAAACACAGTAACTATTAAGAAAACCGTAAAAGGAGATATCAGCATGTTCTTATTGCTTGAAGTGTCTTTATCCTTGTTGACTGTTTACCAAATCTGAAAATAATAGGTCAATCACCGTTTATGGTTCTTCTTAATTATTCATATATATATACCAAAAAAAGAAAGAAAACAAGGAACTCTTGGAACACAGAGCAGCAAAAGACAAAAAGGCCAGCTACTTACCTTAATAAGCCAAGGGAAGCTTGAAACACTCCGGCAAAGAATGTGGCAGTGAATGCAAGATGGAGATAAAGTTTGGGGTTCTCATTAGCATTAACTTCATTCCCTAACATAGATGCTGTGAGGAGAGATGCAACAGCAACGGTCCCCACTGCCAAATCTCTTGAACTTCCCATCATTGCATAAACCAATGGCGGAATAAAGCTTGAATCTGCATGCGTTTAGACACAAATTCTATGAGAAACTGCTGTTATATCAATCAGTTCAGCTAAAAATCTGCTCTATGTTGGTGATTTTCATACTAGAACTTACATAAACCAAGAATTGGTGGCAAGTTGGCTAGCTTGGCATAACTTATCCCCTGAGGAATAGCAAGACTAGCGATTGTGATCCCAGCAATAAAATCACTTCTCAAGAATTCAAAAGTGTAACTAGGGGCCCAATCGAATATTGGAAGGAAATATTTTATGCCTAATACGAATCTTCGCGAAGTGGGCTGGTTCTTGAATTGCCTGAGAGGATCATCAGGAAAGAAAGTCTCTTTAAGATTATATTTCAGCGACTTCACAAATGGTTGCGGTGGTGGAATCGCTACTCGACGTGCACACTCCGCGTTAGTGGACGGAAAAACATAGTCGGCGTTGCCCATATGCACAAGATTTGGATTTAATTAGCACTAAAATTTGGTTAATTTGTTTAAATGTATGTGCGTGGCTATGCTCTAAATCTCAAGAGAAGGTGGGTGGAGAAGATAATAAAGAGAGAGGAGATCGCCGGCGTTGTGAGAGTAGTGAGAAGTGTGCGGACTGGCCACGGATTTATAGAGGGGGGGACTGGAATATAAGGAGATGGGTGAGGACTGTTGGGAGGGGGGTTTTCATTTTCAAGGGGTTATGAAAGTAATTTTGTAAGAAAAAAGTGTACAGTTATTCGAAAATTTATTTTATTTTTCTGTATTCTTTTTAGCCTTGTCTTCCCACCTCGTGCCCTCTGATTCTACTTTTGAAGGAAGGTCTCCTCTCCCTACCACAGAGAGGCAAAATCCAAGAAGCCCCCTTTATTTTATAAATATAGGACGGCTGTTTTTTTCTGGCCACCACGGAATGTCATTGTGACTTGATGCACTGCCATTGGATAGTTCTTGAAGTGGAGGGTCAACTGGAGACGTGTTAGATAACCGTTGGTTTGTGAGATGTTATACCTGCTTCACCAAATCTTTGATGCGGCCCCAAATTGCAACTCGTATTTTTAGACCTAATGGCGCCTAACTTTATAGGCATGCAGTCCATGTACAAGAAAATTAACCTGTGAGTACTTAATGTTGTCCGCAAGACAAAATCCTCCCTTAAATCAACTTTGAACAACGCCTAATGTATGCTTTTCGGATCTTTATCTCGGAGTTGATTGCTTTACTTTTTCATAGCTCTATGATTGCAGAAAGAAAGAGACATAGCCCCTCCCCAGGAAAAAATCAAGCTTAAGGGCAACATTAAAACTTTGACTTCAAATTCTAGGCGTCATATATAAGAAATAAATATATAATAATCCGGCAGTAAGAATTAGAAGGAGATAGTTGCATGAGTAAAAAGCATAATTGTTAGACGTTAAACCTTGCAAATGAAGGTTTTTCTTTCTCCTAATAACTCTTTTCAAAGAAAGATTCTACACTTACCAAACAAATAGCTTAGAAGAGGGTCAATATGGGATTAAGTGGCTGGTAAACATTTAAATTGTACAAGAAAATTTATAAGTGTCAACATCTCGAACGTAATCTTTTAAAAAAACCCATATTTATGAAGGCTCTATGTTATATTTCTAACTAGAGCAAGCTAAAGAAAATTGTACGTGGAGATCCAAATTGTTGGTATCTATCATTATACGGCCGGTTCCTCTTCTTTTTAATTAGAACGGTGCTGGATTGCGGATATCAAAGGTCGGAATCCATGCACTTGAGCAGGCATAGCTAGAAACTCCTAGCATTTTCCCTTCTAATTATTGGTCAAACATAAAAAAAGGAAACCCAACATTGATAATTTGAAGCCTGAGGTCCAAGAGGCGAGGACATGATTTCTGCTAGTTACGAAGGTTGACTGCTAATAGAAGCTGAGGCAGAGAGAAAACAAAAGCGTTTTGCTTTGTTTTAACGAGAGAGAAAGCAAAACCATTTTGTTCTCAATGTCCACAGTTCTAGTACCAAACTCAAGACCATATGTGGAATTAATATATTATAAAACTACCCTATCTGCTTGAGGGGACATCCTATTTCCATGTCTAAAATTAATTAGTCTTCGGGTCAAACATGAAACGCATACGAGTCTAGAACACTAAAAACACCACACTGTTGCTGACTTGGATACCACTTGCCGGCAATGAAACGGAAGGTCTGTATAGGACACGTGTTAACATCATGTGTGACCATCTTACATTTTCTTGATTTTGTGCACGAGATTAATGTACCCACCTGGCTTAGTTGTCATGTCCAAATTGCAAACAACACAGAGTGGTGGATCTAACTAATTTAATCAGATTTTGTGGCCAGGTTATCGTTTTCTTTTTAATTATTGTTTACGTGGTCAAGTTATACTGCCATGTCTTCGATCACTTAAAGGGTGGATCCAATTCATTTCATCAGATTTTGTTGCCAAGTCGTGGAGTTTTTCTTCTTCAAAATGTGCTCATATTTTGTACTTTTCCATACTTCTCAACAATATTAGGTGGATGATGGTGTGAAAATATTTCAAATATTATAAAGTGGAAGTATTTTTTATTGGCGTTTTTTTTAAATTTTTTTTAAAAAAGCTTGGATAACAGCTAGGATGGGTGAAAAGCCACGCAATAACGAAATTCCCCCAAGTTGTTAAATAATTTTAATTTCAAAAGTTGGTACAATATTGATTAAAAGATTAGTACTCCTTTCTTATCTATTAAGAATTTTTTAAAAAAATTCTGACATGGATAATTTATTTTTAATTGGATCAGAATAATAAATCTTGTTCGTTCGAGAGTTATTATAAATTTAATCATAAAATAAAATAAAAAATCCTAAGAGATTGACATGATGATTTAGGACATTTGCTAAATTTCTTGAATTTTTTTTGTATTAAAAATGTTGGGATCAACACCATAGAAAATTTATTAAATCATCAGGGGCCTCCTCAAGTCCTTTACAAATTTTTTTAATTACTTTTTATTAAATTAATATATTTTTAGATATATATTCTTAAATAATTTTTATATACTTAAATTAAAAACCAAACAAAAACAAAATAACATCTTAATTTCATGTATTTTTATTTAAAAATATATTTTTAAAACATACATTACACTACATTACTTAAACACACTACTAAACATACCGACCAATCCTCTGAACCACCATCCAACAAGGAAGAATCGGAAAAATATCAACCGGTGGTACGTGGTGTAAAGTTATTATATACATATATAACACGATTCTTGACAAGCAAGCAAAAATCAATGTTTACGTACCAGTTAAAAGTATGATCTAATAACCTACTAATATTAAAGTAATTAATTGTTGAATTATAAGCTCTAAACTTCCCGTGAAGTGCATTTGTCTACTTTTAGAAGACGAATAAAAAAATTAAACAAGTTGTTCGTAACATGACAATTGACAACAAGGCTTCCATCTTTGTGTCCTGGTTAATTAGCAGTGCGCGCGGTAGCCTTTCATGGAGAAATTAACCAGACATAAGACAATATGGCATCTTTAAGCTTTTTTCTTCTTCACAAAAAGAAGAGTCTGAAGAACATCTCTAACAATCATTTGACAACGTTAATGGACTCCGAGATCGGCACAAGACTTCATGATATATAATTCCTAGTAAAACTAATATAATCACTTTAAATTTAAATAAATGATCCTAAACAAGTATAGTAAAAACAATTGCTTAGAATGTCATTATAGTATATACTTGCAATGTCATTTTACTCAAAATGCTAGTATAGGTATGCATTAATTGCTACTGAAATTTTATCTCTATAACAGTGTTTTAAGCAAGCTATAGAATTTGGTTTTTTTTTTTTAGTAATCTTTAATTTTCAATATGCATATATAGTTTGATTCTAGCTATATATATATATATATAAGAAGCACCTGCAACGTCTAATTTCAAAATTAAACTTCAGTGAGGTTGAACTCTAAATCCGCATTCAAGATAATTTACTCATTTAAATACGTAGGATTAATGCGAAGATACACTAATTAATTTAAATTAATGTGAAGATACTGGATCAAAGGTATCTCTAAACATGGAAAAAAAAACAAAAAAAAAAACCTCTTTTTCTAAAGAGACAATGTCAGGATGATGAGTGAAGGTGTCACGGGCATGAGGCTCTTAATCACCTAAAAGACATAGGACAACCTAGCGCCAGGGCACCCAAGAAGCCTCGCTTTATTAGATACTAGTTTTTTAATGTTGACTAATTAACTTGATCCCATGGTTTTGCTAGCTATCTGGGTATCTGTTCTTCTATGGCTGCTGAGATGTGGGCAGTATTTCATGGCTTAGATCTTATTTGGCGTCTGGGTTTCAGACATGTTGAGCTTGAGCTAGGTGGATTAATTCTGCAGTTCTCGCTGCTGGTTTGATTCGGAATGAGGCGGTTCGTTTGGAGAGCCCTATTTCCGATATGGTTCAGCAGGTTCTTCCACGGCACTGGACAATACGAGTTCGTCATGTGTTCCAAAAATCTCTAAGCGGATTGACTTGCTAATTTTGGACACGATGTTTCTTTAGGCACTCATCACTTTAATCCTCCCATGAAGAGCTTGTCAGCTCTGTTGAACGCAGACATGATTGGGGTTACCATTCCCCGTATAACCAGGCTTCGTGATCCCATCGTAATTATGAACTAATTAGGGTGTCCAATAAATTGACCAGATAATCCATCATTGCTAATCCTTTAAAAAAATAATCCTAACAGGGATATAGCCGTCCTTCTCAAGTTCTCATAATGCAGCACTAATGGTATATAACATGAAGAAAACAAATTGAAATTCTGGACAAGTCCAGCAAATAAAACCACTAATCAAAGAAGAAAATTTGTTCTGATGCCAAATGAAAATTTAAAATAAATGAAATTCTGTTCGTACTCAACTAGTGATATTTAATACCAGTTTTTGTTTTTTGAACCTCGAGTCCATTTCAAGAGTATATCTGTCAGTTGGTTGGAAAAATAATTCTATTCTTCTGTAGGAATTATATATATATATATAGGAACTATGATAGAAATACATGTATAAAAGAGGATCTACGATCAATCTCGTCGTCGTTTTATTATTACATAAACGTAATAAACTATGTTTTATTTTGAATCAGATTCTTTTCATTTTCTTTGAGGTTAGAAGGCAAAGACTGGCCGCTATAGTGGGCAGATGCACGATGCATATCGTCCCACCATACCACAGATCTGGTCTACAATAAATTAGAAAATTTTCACGTGGTTTCTTTTATTTCTCTATCTTTTTATCCCTCTTTTTCGCTTATATAGTTTAAGTTTCTTGAGATGTGATGACACACACTTCTACAATTTTTTTTTTCCTATTATTTTCCACACACTCGATCCTTCAATTTCAAATGTCTTAAACACACATCTGGTCATCCTAACTTCGAAGCACACCCAAAAGCTTAATCTGGACTGCAAAAAAAATTCATATGCAGTCCCTTGGTAAGTCTCTTTCAGTTTAAAATCGTTGTTGATATTGCAGTATGAGTAGGATGGATGGATGTGTAACACGCGTGTAGTCGAGGTCACTTTTAATTTGGCACATGTTATTGGCTAGCCCTTTTATATAGAGTGATGGGGCATTGCAAAAGCACGTTCAGGATCAATGTAATCAATTGAAAAGAGAAGGAAGAAGAATGCGGTAGAGTAACAGCAAAAGGCAGTCAAATGAAAAAAAAAAATATAGAGAGTGACAATCAATGGTTTAATTGATCTAGCGAAATGCAAGTTTAATTCCCATTAAGATATTCCCAGCTTCATGTAGTGTTTTTTTTTTTTTTTTTTTTTACTATAGGGGTATTTCTAAACTAATTTATAAATCAACCGAGATTAAATTTCTCGGCAAACAATTTTAAGGGGGCACGGTTTTTTATATTGACTTGATATATATTTTCAATAAATTTAACAAATCTTTATAATACCCCCGGTCTGTCCGGTGATGGGTGAGGCAAGCGATGATTGATTTCCTGGCCGGTGTTTCATTTAAAGTGCTTCACCGCCGGTCATGACTGATCATGACGATAGAGATAAAGATTCAACATGGTGATGGGAAGACAGGGAAATTTCCTACCGGTAAGTTTGAAGTGATACATATGTATTATTAGTCATCAACTAAGACAGAGATTCGCTTAAAGAAAGAGAGACAATTCCGCTAAGAGGATTATTAAGGTAGTCGTGCGGTCTTCCTGTGACTCTAGCTAATCAAGACCAGGCCCTTCTGCTTCAAAAAGTGTAGTTTCCACTTATCCTGAAAATTAAGACCATGATAGGTAATCATTTTGTTTTTCTTTTTAATTTGAATAAATAGTCCATTAGCAGTTAGAAACGAGAGCGAGAAAAATATACGTTTGGGTCACGATTAATTTGAAAAAGAGTCTATCTAACGTGTTAATTAATCATCCCCATAGATCATAGGAGGCTAATTATATGGAAATTATAAGATTTTATGCTATGTTTGATATATACTATGTCATTTAATAAATCATGCATGTGAGATAATGTATGATAAATTATAATAAATTCATTAAATCGTTATAAAATCATAAATATCTTATAAGATTTTGAACATGCCATATATATAAACCTTTTCTATGTTTTAAAAATATTATAAAAACCTTGTTTTGTATCCAAACTATGTTAGAAAAATGGTAGATAATTATATTAAAAAAATGGATATAATCATTGTTGTATTGATAGATGAATAATTTTTAAATTCACCCACTTAGTTTTTATTTTATCTTGATTTTTATATTATCTCTTTAAAATACAAAATAATAATAATAATAATAAAACCTTTAGCTTACACAACAACATACATATCATCTGTCATCAAGAATGGTGCAAAGTAAATTTTAAAGATTAGCTTGGAGGCTAATCTCCTGTATTATTACTTGAGGAATTTGATTGTTGAGGAACAAATTGTTTTTGAAGAAGGAACTTGTTTAATTGTTTCTCCAACATCTTTCATCAAATTGTTATTTGATATTTGATTGCATACTTTAAATTCAAACTTTACTTGTACAGAAAATCTCTTAAAATCTCCTGATGATATCAAATTATAGTGTAATAAATAATCTTAAATAATTTCTTTGTTTTTTGTTCTATCAAATCATTTTTTTTTCTAAGTTTGGTTTTTTTCCTTTTGTTATGCTCTTTTATTCTTGTATTTTGCTTGGACAATTAATTTTATGGCCTTTTCAACATACTCCTGATGATTATCCACAAAAAAGAAGCCACCAAGTGCAAGAAGAGTAGGTTCTCAAGCTTCATCATGTTTTTGTAATTTTTAAAAATGAAATCAGAGTTCTGACACCCAAGTCAAATTTAGAGAAAGCAACGTACAATATATCTAAAATTAAGCTGACTATATGTTTATTGGCTGGTAGCTAGGATATGATTACTTAACAGCAGTTCAGCTTCCAAATACATTCTTCGTCTATGGTGGCTGGTGTTTCTATCTTCAATCGTTTTATGCGTGTGGAAAAACCTGCCCAAGATGAGAACTTCCGGATAAAAGTTTCATGCAGTCCTAGATAAAGCCTGCTCGATCCCTTCAAGAAATCTTAATGGGCTATTCTTTTCTTCCAATTAGTTGCTCAAGATCAATGATGTTATGAGAGAATTCCACACATCCTTTACCAAAAGTCATCCACTTAACCTTGATGATGCTATACAATACCAAAATATTCAAGTCCTTAATTAGTTCTATGAAGAATATTATTAAATTTTGATTGAAGTGAAACAATAATTGAAGGTAAAAAGCTTTCCATTAAGTCGAAATCCACCATCACTAAAGGACATCATTAATGTGCTCAAGTTTGTGATTTGTGCATCTAATATCTCCGGTTGGGATTTGTACAAGTGTCACTGCTAAATATTCTGTGAGAGATATTGGGTAGAAAATCTTCTTGGCTTCCATCTTTAAGTGATTTAATCACTTTTTTAACTTACATTAAGCATATTAAGGTTGTTCGTGCATCAATTCGCAGCATTTAACAGCTTATGTTTAATTTATTGCAAGTTGCTTGCATTAGCAGTCTATTTTTCCTTTCCAAAGAAGTATAGTTTATTGTTGAATAATGTAATAGCTGTTTATAATTAGTTTACGCGATAACTTAATTCAGGTTTTATATGTTTGGCTAGGGTTTGGCTTGACACTGATAGGAAATGGGAATGCTCCTTTTTAATTCGACATTTTTTATATGATGTAAAGAAAACCCCACCATCTTATTGCCCTAGCTAGTATTTCTTGGTGCACCAAATTCCATTCCCACCAAGTGTTGCTTCGCTCTGGCATAGTGTCCCCATTGCAAGATTCTGTCATTACAGAAGCATAACAATTTCTTAAGGGCCCAGGCAAGTTTTTGACTGGAAAATGATAATGTAAGTACAACGTTTGGAATAGCCAAATAATTATGCGTATGGATCCGATATATATAGTGATTGAATGCAGAATGCAGTTTGTAAAAGTTCTCTTGGCTTCTAGCATAGCTCAAGCTAGCTAGTTGGCAAATGAAATTTTAGTAGCTGCCATTAATTATTAGAGCCATTTCTTCTTAATAATAACAGATGATCACGCAACATAATTTGAGACAAATTCAACCATTCTCTCTCTCTCTCTCTCTCTGTTTTTTTTTTTTTTTGTCTTATCTGTTTGAATGCAAGAAAATGCCTGTGTGATGAAGTGAGAAACCAGGGTCGCTTTCAAAGTTGGACCAAAGTGGTGGGATTATAGAAGGCAGATGTTGAGTCTAGGAGAACAACAAAAGCAGTTTCTGCTGCATCTCATTCAGTGTCAACAGTCACCTGCACAGTCGAGTAATTCATCTTCAGCATCACTGAGAATTTAATTTATGCAGGCGGAAGCTAAAACCGATAATAAATAAAGAAAGAAAACAGGAATTTTAATAGGTAGAAGTGGCTGTAGATATAAATTTCAAGTTTATAAATTTTATTTTCTCTAGAATAACAATCTTGAAGTCTTTTTCTAGAAAATTTACAAAGTTTTAAATATACTATAAATTCTATCTCAATTAGAAAACAAAATAAAAATTTAAAAATACAAAGAAAAAAAATATGAAATCTAAAAATAATAAAAAAAATCTCAAAAACTACAACAATCAGAACCTCGGGGTGAGATTTTAAAAATTTAAAGATTCAATAATCAAAGTAGCGATTTCATATAAAAATTTAAACGTTATTCAATTGTTGAATAAAAAATTATGAACTTTTTGAGTTGTTATTTTGATTTGGCACAACTAGATATTCTCTTAAATATAGATATATCTTACCGGTCTATAAATATATAAATATATATGCTAAACCCTTTATATAATTTGTTTAGGATATATTTTCATCTAGTTATAATAAATTCATACCTAACTACTCAGAATCATCTCCTATCACAAGCCCAACTATATCATAAAACATCTCCCAACTCACTCTGCCTTGCTGAGCCTCCAATTCTATGAGACACATCTCCCTTATCACAAGTTCATAATTGATTGATGAAATTAACAAAATGCAAATTGATAAGTGATTTTATAGGCTGTTATCTGTATTCCATTTCCCTAATACCCCACTTCCCAAACCAGTAATGAAAAGCAATAGTAGTTCAGTGGGCACCTGTATAGGAAATATTTCGATTGATTCTTGCTGGTAGGACTATCAAAATGACTTGAAAGGCTAGTTAATTTTCGCACACTTAATGATCTCTTTATCTACATTATTGGTTGACTTTTATAAATTTTCAAGGCATTTGGAAGACACCATAAGTGAATCCTCCCAACTGAGAGCACAAGCATCATCTTTTGGGATTGGTGGCTACAGAGAATGTATCTGCATTGACCGATATGGATATTCATGGTCCTTAAATAACACAGACATTATTCCATCTGAATTATAGTTTAAGTCCTGTTCCTGCTGGGACTTGTACACAGTTTTGAAGATCCATTAGCTCTATTATTGAGTTAGCAGGACATGTGTAACATGGCCCACATGAAATGTGGCAATACTGTTGGTTGCATCATACTGTGATAATTGAACTCTAAACAATGCTCATGGGATGGCAATTGGAAGAACAAACATTGAACCTGTGTCTTGTTCTTGCCAGGTATATGGAAGGAACGGGACAACAGGCCCACAAAAAGGATGATCATTGAAATGGAAACCAGAAAGCATGAAAGCGATGGGAGTAGCACAGGTAACACGCAATGTCATTTGGTGTGGACCGAATTAATGGAGTCACGGAATTGGAAAGCTAATTAAACAAGTCTGAGAAACAGTCAATGGATGGTGCTAAGGCCATCCTTACAAATTCACCCATAAGGAAAAAGGAGGAGATTCAGGATATTCGGAGCTTTCAGAGGTCGAGGTGGGAATATATGGTGCAGATCCTATCCGTATCACTGAATGGACTCGTGAAGGTCAGATAGAAAATGAGAATTTGTCCAGGAACAAAAATGCTGGATGGATAATAAAATTGTGATGCATTAGAGCCTCTAGACATTCTTGACATGTACTCCAATTTTCTTTTGATTGTATAAAGATTATGTTGGATTGAGCACAGTAGATATGGAACTTGTTCTGTCTCGCTCATCTTCGAAGTGAAATCATATTAGTTCTGATGAGGGACGCGTCCCCTGAGCTAATGATGCGTCCCCTTAAGCTAACGATGCTCGAACTGGGGATGTTTGGACCGACCTCACCTCTCTACAGTATGCCCGGACTGACCTTGCCTCCTCGGTGGACTCGGACTCGCCTCTCCTCTCCTCTCCTCGGTGGATTGACCACGCGTTCTCTTGGATTGGCCAAGCGGCTCTGAGGACATCGTGTCCCTCTTTGGCAGATCCACCGCGTGTTCTTCTAGACAGAGTTTAAACCCTCAAACTCAATTACTAAACTCGTGTGCACTACCTTCGATTATCCAGGCGAAAGCGCAAAAAAAAAAAAAAAAAAAAAAAAAAAACAAGAAGAAGCACGGGAAGATGGATTAAAATAGGGTTTAAAACACAAAGATTTCTAAAATTTTATTTTCATTTTTAAAATATTAATATCACTAAGTATATTTTTTAAAGAAGTTTACCATGCTTTTTATAGGCCAGAAAAAACCTGATCTAAATTAAAAAAACAAAATTAAAATTCTAAAACATAAACAAAAATAACATAAAATCTAAAATAAAACAACAAATCTTGAAAAATTTAAGAAAAATAATAAAATTGATCCAAACAACATCTTTCAAGCCTAATTCTAGGAGACCCAATGGTCCAACATCTGAAAAAATAGGTTTATATTAAAAAATAACCTATAAAATTATATGATCAAATTTGAGCTCGATTAAACGATTGAATCTTCTGTTATGGTTTGTTTTAATCAATATGCTTATCTAACACGACCAGATTTCTTTTTAGAACTAAATTTATCTCACTGGTATATAAAAAATTTAATAAGTTATTTATATAATCTATTTAAAAAAAATCATGTTTAAAACATTTAATTTTTACAACTCGGTTATATTACCTAATTAAACCCGGTTTATTAAAATGGTGTCATGACATGCTCAAGATGATGCACTTGTAATGTTTATTAGTAAATATTTGCATGTCCTATTATAATATTGAAACCAATAAAATAGTGTTATAACATGCTCGTACCCAGATATGCTCTTGTAATGTTATCCTCTTGATGCTTTATCTCCATACAAATTAATATGACATGTGATTATATTAAAAGAAGAAACTAAAAGGTATTAATATTTTACTAGGAAGAACTTAATTCACTTTAGATTATTATAGTATAATAATATTTTTGCTCTTCACGATAACAACCAATGAGGTGAAAATTAAAAGGTAAAATCATCTTTTCACGAGTTTTAATTGGCATTATCAAATTGGTTAGGGTAAATTAATCTTCTTATATTTTTTTAATATAGTGAAATAACTTATTTATCTTAAAAGCAAAAATAAAAATAAATTGACGCACAAGGGATTTTTAGTCTTTTCATCATGTTTTCTTGTTATAATCAAGTGTATTGAGGGACAATTTAGTATTTTAATAAATATAATATTATTAAAAAAGTGGTGCCTACCCATTTTGAGCGGCATGTGTGACCTTGCCTAACGATATTTAAATCTTCTTGGTTACCCCTCCATTCTGGGATAGCACGCGTGGGAAACGAATTTTTAAGTTTGTTCCAAGAATCTTTTTTTTTCTCTTTATCTTCCTTTATTTCCATACCAAGCCTTTCGAATTTTTTAAAGTAACCATTCAATTTTGTTTTTCTTTAATTTTGGTTTTTATTCTTTAATTATATTTGGTCCTCGTTATTTTGATTGCCTTTCGTTATATTTAATTTTGATTTATTATTATTTTTTATTTTATTTTTTTAATCTCATTCCTTATTATATTATTACATTGTTTTTTTTATGATATTGGCAAGTATTAATTGTATTTCAATTAATCATTATTTTTTTGTTGTTAATTTTTTTGTAATTATATTATTAAATTAATAAAACTTATTCATCCTATTTATTTGAATAAATGGTACGAGTCCCAAATTTTTCTTCCTCTTTTAAAAATGCTCTCGTCTGAGTATCTTTTTTTTTTTCATGTTAAAAAAATTGACAAAACTCACGATGTAACACACACGAATTATCCAGTAAATGTCTAGCAAATTATCCAGTAAATGCCTAAAAGCCATCAGGTAAAGGAGTCAAAAAAGGGAGGGCACATACTCTCTCTTCTTCAACCTCTATTCATCTCGTACACATTCTCTGCAAACACATGCAACACGACCTCAAAATCTTTCCTCTTATATTTATGCGTATTTAAGTATTGGAGGGTACTTTAAACTGAAGAAAACTTATTTTCCAACCACTATGGAGCGCTATTCTAGCAGTTTCAATCTCCTAATCCCTCATCAGTCATCAGCCTTGTAAAAACTGTGGTCTTTTGAGGTTTTCTTAAAGCCTCGACAGAAAAACTGCAGCATCCGATTTCTTGGTATCAATTATGCTTTTTAGTATTCATATTAACATTAAACGATTGAAGAATCATAGTAGGATATACGTTTTTTTTAACTGATTTCCATCTTACATTTTCTTAAAAACTTCGAAGACACATAAAAGCAGAACAAATCAAATATGGGATAGGATAAAGAGGAAGAATAGAGAATATAGAGACTAGAGTTTTCGAAGGGAAGATATGAAAAGGACAAGAGTGACGAAACAACCACTTCTACTGGTTAGAACACAGCACATGATCCTGCAAGACCTTTTCTCCATCACTTAAAACTCTCCACATATCAACTACCACCCATCCTCCATTCCCTTTTGATCATTTGCTGCTAGAAAGAAAGATGCTTAGTTTTTTGTCCTTCTATGAAGAACTTTTCCAACCCCTCCTTTCCTCGCATCCCTAATCAGATTTGAACTCTCAACTCCTGTTAATTCTGATTCGGGCTGTCCCACCATAAACCATCATGAACATGAAGTATATGCAAATGGCAAAGTGGGTTGGATATTGGTGGTCCAAAAATGAAAGCATGCTTGTGGATCTGGTGTAGAGCTATCAATTCCAACTCGTAATCCATGCCTACTTTAGCACACCACGTATCACCGATCGAATTTTGTTGACCCCACCTCAAAAAATATGATTTTCACTACTCGTGATATAACGTTGTGGGCAGGAATGAAGGGTCCTAATTCTGTGTCTACTTGGTGTATAACAAGCTATGGTTGAGCAGCTGCAAGTGGCACACATTGGTGGTTTTCATGGCATTTTGTGCAGGTGCTTCCATAATCAGGCAACACAAATCAAACGAAACATAGATACATGGAAATTGAAAATAAAAAACTTATGCTTCTAGTTTGTTATGAGTATGTTTTCCACTTCCTCGAAGGTTTGAACTTGGAAATTTTGCAATTTACAAGAGTCACGTCTGAATCAACTTGTTGTCATTGGCTCAAATTCTGCCTCCTGTATGGATTAGAGAAGTGAGTCGCCTTATCAGGAATGCTGCAGTAAAGCCTGTTGAAGCTATTAGGTGTCTGCGTAAATGCCTTCTCAATTTCTTTCTTTTCTTGTGGAAGACTCAATCAATTTATTTCTTTAGTGGTCATTAATTGTTTCCACATTAATTTCTTTGAGCTCAACCTTTGATATCCTTTCTTACAAGTATATCTAGCTGTCGCTTTCTCCAAGAGTATAACACAATAAACGAAGGGCTCCTGAAATCAGGCACAAGATAACTACTGCTCGAAGGAGAGAATATTTAAAAGCAAGGGATCCCCAGTAGAATATTATTAGTAAATGATAAAGGAAAGGAAACACAAGGAGTAGAGATGGGCATGTATGATGTGTGGGACATTTGATGGACAAGTTCATACAAGGGAGGAAGAAATGAGAGGTTGCGTTTCTAGGTGGACAACTCCTCATTTAAGACTTGGAATTTTCGCTTGTAAGCCCTAGTTCAAATCCTGAGAAAAAATGAGATGGAATCTAGGGATAACAAGGTTTCCTCCATGGTGCAGCAAAAAAAATAAAGGTATGCTATATATTTAGAAGCCTCTGTGAATTAAAATTTTTGAATTGAAAATGTTTAACGTGCTAGAGAGTGATATAATAATTATTCATATAGTATCAAAACTTTTATTATTAAACTGTTTTCTTCGACAACAGGATGATCATCATAGTCTTGCTTATGAGAAAATGAAATGTGTCGAGGCTCAGTACTTCAATCATCTACGTAGCAGCCCGTGCATCACCGACCTGCCTAACCCATTTTCAAAGTTCTGGGCCTGCTTGTAGAGTAGGCTGTATGTCATGCCCTCCATTATTTCTCTTCAAGGACCACAAGGATGAACATCTTCAATTTAGAGTTGACCTATCTAGGCAGTAGACACTCTAGTGTGGGATTTATCTCCAAAATCTTATTTGATTTATTTTTATAAAAAAATAATTAAATTAAAATTTTTTAAAAAAAATTGAAATTGGTTCAAACCGACCAGTTTTGATTCTGTTTAGGTTTTTTAAATAAAAACCGATTCAAATGGTTTTAGCTTATTTTTTCACTTTAGCTCGATTTGGCTTGATTTTTTTTATTTTGGTTCTGTTTTTTTCCAGTTTGGCTCAGAATTTCGATTTTAATTTTATAAGTCCGAAACTGAAAAGAAAAAAAAAATTATATATATATATTAATTTTCTTGATTTAATTTGTTTTTTAATTTTTTTACTTACCCTTATAAAGTTAAGGAAGGCATTGGCCGACTCTAGTTTGTCGTGCAATATAGATGGGGAGAGCTTGAAGATGACGATGGTCTGCCTTCTACCATGACTTGTAGTTGCCACCATGCAGGGGCGGAGCCAGGGGTGGCAAGCAGGGGCTGGTTCCTGCAAAACATTTTAAAAATTTTTATTATTTAATATTTTTAATTTAAATAAATAAATTTTTTAATAATATATATTATTAAATTAATTTTAACCTCTTCTATAAAATACACCTCGCTCCGCCCCTGCCACCATGGGACTTCAAAGAAAGGAAATTGGCCATTCCCTTTAGTGGTGTTTCAAAGGTATCCATCATAGTGTCCGATCCAGAAACAAAAAAAATGAAGGTATTCTCAAATAAATAATCTAGTTTAAAAATTTAAAATATAAGATAATGTTAAAAAATATGATTTATATTATTTTATAATATATTTTTTAAAATATAAATGTATATAATATTTTATATTTAATGTTTATTAAATAAAAATAATGAGATTTGAATTTATCATATTAAATAACTAATTTAATTTAAAATTTTAATTTATTAAGTAATATTTAAAAATATAATTTATTCTATTCTTAAATATTTCGTGAAAGATAAGATTTTTACGAGCTTTCAACTTTTGTAATGATTGCGTCTCTCTCTCTCTTCATGTCTTTTCCCCCTTCAAGTTTACAGTGACTCTAACAACGACGATTCAAGTTTCAACAGGATTAGTAGTACCTGTTCAAAGAAGAAGAGAATTAATATGGGACATTTGGGCCTTTAGTTAAAGCCCACTTTTCATATAACAAGCAGGCCAGGATCAAACAGGCCTTTTAATGCAATAAGGCTCGAATTGCAATTAAAGAAATGGGCCTTTAGAATAAATAGATAAATAAAACAGTGAAATGACAACGACTTTAGACCCCCCCCCCCCTCCAAACAAATCCCCGCGGTTGTTTTCATATTCTTTTACTTCTCTCCTCTCTTTGTTATTTCAAGAACTCATATAACAGGCACCGAGCCTTCTAGCACAGCAATCCTGGAAAAGATTTTTTTATTTATACAATTTGAATTCGAGTTTTAGCACGAATGTTTGTTATCTTCATGGTATTTTATTTATTTACTAGATTTATAGGATATTTAATGAATTTAAAAATTAATCATGGTACATGTAGGCTGACCTGAACACCCCAAATTATATATATATATATATATATATATATATATATATATATATATATATAAACTAATTTAAGAGGCCAATTGATATTTCTATAATTCAATAAAAAAGTTGTTTAATTTTTTTTTTTTAAATGTCATTTTAATTATTTTTTAAAAATATTGACATTTAAAAAATATATAAAAAAAGAATAATATTTTAAGCAAGTAATTTTTTTTTATTTATCTTTGTTGAAGGTAGTAGTGATTATTTTTACTTAAAAATATATATTTTTTATTTTTTAAATTTTATTTTTAATATTAACACAACATACTAAAAAGAAATTCAAAATCATAAAAAAAATTAATTTAAAAATCATGTAATCAAAACTATCCTTATTCAAATGGGCATTCATATCTGAAAATCCTTGATGCCAATAAAAATGTTGTCCTCAAGGTCAAAACTTCTTCAAAAAGTCACATCATTCAGGTCAGGGAGTCGGTTGATATCTTATCGGGAGGGAAGCCTTTTTGTATGTTACAAAATCCTAAGACTTCTTATATTCATTATGTTTTTTAGCAAGGAATGAATATATAGAAAAAAAAACATTAGGTAAATGACCCGCATTACTACGCTGTAGCTCGTATTAAAGTTTTTCTACTGTAAAAAAATGTGCTAAAACAATGATAGCATTTTTAAAAAGAGCAAATTTTTTTTAAAACTTGAATCATTAATTTGAATACATTAAATAAACTTGAATAATTTAATAATATAATTATAAAAAAAAATAAACAGCAACAACAACAATGAATAAATAAATAAAAAAGAATGACTAATTGAAAAAAATGAATTCTTATCAATATTATAAAAAAAAATACCCTCTGAATTTTCTTAAAAGATCCAAACCATCTTATATGATAAAAAAAAAAACAAAAATTAAATAAGAACAAAATAGCTTCATAAAGAAAAGAATTAAAAGAAAAACCTTAGACTTAATTACCAACAAATCAAATATTAAAAAACAAATTGAAAATAAAATAAATTTTTTTAAAAAAAAAAACTTACTCTGGTCAGTATGCCAAACTCACAATCTTGACTAAACAACCCCATACAAAAAAAAATAAAAAATAAAACAATAGTGGTCAACTTTTAAGTAAACTAGAAAATAAAAGGTAAAACTAAAAAAATCAATTAAAAGTTTTTTAAAAAGAAAACATGATTTAATCAGGGTTAATTCGTCTAACTCTCAATCGAAGATATGAGACTGTGATAACACCATAAAAAAAAAAAAACAACAAAAATCACTAAATTAAAAATCCAATATCCAACTATTGAATGATGAAATTGAAAACAAAACCTAAAATAAATTGAACTCAAATCGAGCCAATTTTTTAAACTGATGACTTGGATCATGAGATCAAGTTCCCTAATAGAAGGCAAACCCATAAAAATCATGAAGAGAAATTCTCAATTGTCCAAAATTTAAAAAAAAACAAATAAAAATCAAAAGAATAAGAATCAAATATGATATAAAAATAAATTAAAATAATATAATAAGGGGTGGAATGAAAAAATTAAAATAAATAAATAAATAAAGAAAAAGATTTAAAAAAAATAGTAATCAAAATAATGAAAACCAAATTTGATAGATGAAAATATTGAAAAGTCATTAGAAACAAAATTTTAATTTTATAGATTATTTCAAATAAAATAAATAGTAATCAAAATAACAACGAACAAATTCGAAGAAAAACCAAATTGAAGGGTTAGTATAAAAAACTAGAGGGTTTGGCACGTGAATTGGGGTAAAGAGAGAGAGAGAAGAAGAAGAAAAAAGTGTTGACATTAAACTGGTAGTCCATTTCCTACCGCACCTTCCAAGCATATACGGCATGTCAAGCACTTTTCAATGTTGCCCTAAAAGTCAGTGTCCGGAAAATAAACGATTGTGCATGTGCCACTCGAAGAGTGTAAGAACCACTCATGCAATGTCTCATGAATTGCACACTTCAACCATTTTTTCTTTCAAATACACACATACAAATACTGAATTTCTCATTGGTGTTCTTGATTATCACAAAAAAAATCATAATGAAAATTAAAAAAAAATGCTCCTAAAGCGAATTTAGTTAATTTGCTTCTTCAGGTATTTTAGTAATTGTTTATTTTGAAAAACAATGAAAACACTAAAAATTCCCGATTCCAATTTAAATTATTTTATTTTAAGTGTAATTAAATTATTTTAATGTGCTAAAAATGATGAGGAGATCAATTTACCCCCAACTAATTTGATAATGTCAAATAAACCTCATGAAAAGATTATTTTACCACCAAATTTTCACTTTATTACTTGTTATTTATTAAATTTTATTGTTTTAATCCATAGTAAAATGCAAGTATACATACAGTGAAAAGCTAGGCTCTTTAGTTTATATATATGTGTGTGTGTGTGTGTGTTTGTTTATTAAAAAGTAGTTTCTTGAATCAAATATAGTTTGTAACTCACTATTATGACTAATAACAACTATTTTTGCTATTTTTCAATTCGCTATTTATTTTAAATAAAAAAATTTTGTAACGTATTATTTATTTGTTTAATTTATTTATTAAAATTCACTCAAAATAAAAATTTTAATGCCTGCTTTCATATGAACTTATATGTCATCATCTTATATCTTCCTTTTTTTTACAATTTTATGGTGAGTGTGTAACTCGGGTAAGGTGTCTAGATTCAAACACGCTAGGTTCGAGAATGACAGCCCTAGCCAATGAAAGGTGAAAATGGATTCGAACATGCAACCTAGACCCAAACATGTTGAGCTCATGTGTGACAACACGAGCCCATGAAAAGTGAAAATTTGTTTGGGCACGCTACCTAGACCCAAACACGTTGTCCTCAGGCATAACAACCCTAGCCCAGAAAAGGTGAAAGGGGTCTGAATGGTTGTCTAAATTCAAACATGTTAAGCTTGGGCATAACAGCTTGAGTTTATTATGAAAATGGATTCGAGTGCAATGTCTAGATCCAAAAACACTAGACTCGAGTGCAATGTCTAGATCCAAACACACTGGGCTCGAGCATGACAGCCCAAGTTCATGAGAGATGAAAATGGAAGCAGTGGCTTATAGATTAGCTCTTTTGCCTAGTTTTCATTTATATATTTGGTGTTTCATATATTTATGCTTCGTAAATATCTTTGTGATTTTTGTGATCGATCTTATATATTGGAGCCACAAACAATTGAATTTCATAAAGATATGTGATATGAAGTTCAATCGAAATTAATTATGAATTAACAAATTAAAAAACTTTGGTCTAGGAAGACTGTTTCAGTGAAAGTAATTTGGTAAGGTTATCCAAGTGAAGAAGCAACATGGAAACTCGAGAAGAAAATGTATAATAAATATTCTTATTTGGTTGATCAAGCTAGTAAGTATTCTAATTAAATTTGAGAATGAATTTATTTTAACAGGAAAGGCAATTTGAGGGTCATAAGTTATTTTAAGTGTTAGCCCATATATTTATATTATTATTATTATTATTATCAGTCCATGGACTCAAGCCCAAATTACCTATATCTTTTCTAGCCTTGTGGATGTGTGATTCCAATAAACATAAATATTCTAACTCCTTCGTTTTACACTACTTTTTCTATCTCTTTTTCTTTTTTGCAAGTCTTTTTAGGAACCTTAGCTTATAAATTGAACATTCAACTCTTTTTTCATCAGTAAGTTTTCTTTAACTTTATCTAGGTGTTTGTAAGGTTGTCTTACGTCTTTTCTTTACAATAAGTTATTTAAAATATTAGGGTTTATGTGTTAGTTGATATATGTTATGGGTCTATTTGAATTGATTCATGTGTGTGTATTTGTTTGTTTAATTGATACACTTTGATGCATTTTGAATAAAACCTTAAGAAATTTTAGTACTAAAAAGAAAATAGGAAAATACAGAAGAATTATGTGGATAAATCAGAATTGAAATTCTAAAAAATATGTGTTGAGGTTGACAAAATTAAAGTTTAGTCCTTAATTAAAAAATAAAAAACCCTCCAAGATCTTTTTGCCAATTTTTATTTTTTGGATATAAGGATAATATAGGTAGTTACTATACAAAAAGTAGAAAATGGCAAAATCATAATTTAGCCATAAGGAGAAAAGAACACATTTTTTAAAAAACAGAGCATTAATTAACGTGAGTTGAATGTAAAATACTTTGAACATCTCGAAAAAGTTGGTGTGTACGTAAACAAAAAATAAATTAAGATTTATATAGTCAATGGAAAAAATATTGAAAGTTGCTGTGATGACTTATTCTTTGTTATGGTAACGTAGCCCAAAATCTTTGGCGTAAAGAAACCCTAACCTGGGGCCATAGTGCTGGCTGGGCACCTCATTTTCGCACATGAAAGTTACCCCTAGCAGCACCCACCTTAAAGGAAATAAAGGGAGGGGATGGGCTTGAAAATCTAATTAATTTCCTGTAAAATTATAAAGAATTAGACGTCTGAGTAAATGAGCTTTGAATGTAGTATAAAGCTAGATTAACCTTTGAAATACGTGTGAAAAGCTAAAGGAGGATAGGGTGGCTGTGATCGTAAATTCATAATAATGCGGCCAAAGGAATAAAGCGCAGCTCTTTCTTCAGTGGAGGTCAGTCGCCGAGAATCGGTAGAGAAGCCTTTTATAAAAGAGAAAGCCGGTTTTCTGCTTCTTTCTGATTTTGAGCTTTCGATTTCGATCCGAGAAAATTAAAAAAGAAAAAAAAAAGGAAAAGGAAAAAGAACGCACACAGAGGCCTTTGCAAGAAGCTGAGATCAAAAGAGAAATGATGACGTAGGTAGGCACGCGCATTTTGGCTCGAGTCCCTCTTCTCATCGGTGAGCAGGGCGGCAGCTTTGTGTCCAGGCCCGGAGAGGCAAGACTCTGCACCGAAATTTGTTTGGACCTCCAAGCTTGTCGGCCTGAGATGTTGCCAAGACCTGGAGGAGACCCGCCCAAGGAGCATATATGATCACAATGGTCACCATCAAACGTGCTCCTTAACCTCTCCCCCTTCTGCCCATCTTCAGAACTGATCTCAGGGAGTCCCCATCTCCGAACTTTGAATACGGAATCTGTTTGTATCTAAGAACCGCATTTCCAGTTGCTTTAAGGTGCTGCAAAGTAATACGTGGCTTGTTTGTTATTTATGTGTGTTTTTTTTTTTTGTAAATATATTAAAAAAATATTTTTTATTTTAAAAAAATATTTTTAATATAAACATATTAAAATAATATAAAAATATCAAAAAAAAATTAATTTAAAATGAATAAAACATTAAAATTTTTTAAATTTTTTTTAAAATATTTTTAAAACTCAAAAACAAAATAGTCTCATTGTGATTCTGCCTTTTATTTCCTTAATATTTTATTTATTTTTGTTTTAATTTTTTATGTTTTAAAATATTTTGATAAGCTGATATAAAAAAATTAAAAAAAATTATTTTTATATATTTTTAAATAAATAATATTTTAAAAAACAATCCCTGATTCTAAATACCTCCGAAAATACTGATTGTAACACTATTTAAAAAAGCATCATTCCTTCATCCATCACAAAGTTCAAAGCTTTTTAATGCGTGAACGTGACAGCTGGTTTAGATGATTTTCAAATACGAAGTGAATTTTATTGTAATTTTGGTATTCTAATGAAAAATATTTTTTAAAAATTAAATATTTTTAAAAATATTTTTTTATATTTTTAACATTGATATATTAACAAAAATACTAAAAAAATATCAATTTAATGCTTTTTACAATAAAAATATTTTAAATACACTCAAACATAATAAATATCAAAATAAATAATTTAAAATTTTTATGTTATATAACTAAAATATTTATTAATATCTTGGTTATAAAAAAATTATTATTTATAATTTTAAAAAATTAAAATAGTAAAAGGAATCGCAAATAATTAGCTCAACCAATCATGGAGGAGTGATGGAGGTCCCAGAAGTGGGCTCCAATGATCATGCCACGTGAAAAACTTTATTTACTGTGGACCAGACATTACCATAAACTTACAAAAAGCAACTAGGGAGATATAGACCATAGCCTCCCTTTGGTATAAAGCATCTGTCCCCTAAGCCCCTACCACCTTTGCTGCTCAAAATAAGTAAAACTAGCTGCTAGTTCAAAACCACATACAGACTCTCTTCTTGACTCCACAGCCATTATGGAAGAGATCCCTCTTATCAACCTTCGCAGGCCAGATTACAGCCCACTCTGCGGCAACATTCCGCTGCCAGAGAGCCCAAGACTTCCAATGGAGTTCTTGTCAAGGTCATGGAGTGTCTCGGCTCTTGAAGTCTCAAAATCTCTCTCATGCATGGCCTCTAACAAGTCTGCAAGTAGCTCTAGTTGTACTACTGCTTCTTCTATACCTGAAGATGTCACCGGTGAGATGACCGAGGAGATTGTGCAAACCAATCCGTCTGCTAATTATCAGTTCTCTTTTGCTTCTTCCGCTACTTCCCAGCTTTTACTCGAGCGTATCATGTCACAATCAGTAAGTTCATATGACAACAGCCTTCAAAATTTGAGAGTTTTTAGGCCCGTTTAGGAACGCCGGCTCAAACTGTGTTTCATATAAATTTGAAAGAAAAAAATTGTGTTTTTAAATTCATTTTTTTATATTTTAAGATTATTTTAATCCGTTAATATAAAAAATAAATTTAAAAAAATAAAAAAATATTTAAAGAAACAATCTCTGCAATAATTCCAAAAGCTACAAGGACACGCCTTCTTCTTATGTTCCTCTGACACTATTTAATGTTCATGACTTTACAATTAAGTTATTTTTGATGTTGTAGGAAGTGTCACCGTTGGCTTCAGGGAGGCTCTCTCACAGCAGTGGACCTTTAAACTTAACAGAATCAGACAGCCCCCCAATTTCACCCTCTGATGATTTTGAAGACATTGTTAAGGTTTTGTATACATGTTTCTTCCTTAAAGATATTCCATGTTATTCCATTTTTTCCAAATTTTAAGCAGGGATACGGAGGTTAATGAGAGGTCAGTGAGCTGTAGTTTATGTGATATTAACCTCTCCTCCTATAAAAAATTCTCGAGTTTTATAATCAGGTGAAAAAAAAGGTAGAGGAAGAAGGCATCGATAACAAGCAGACCACCTTCACAGCTTTCTCTGACTCTGTCAACTACCTATAACGCCTAGATCTTTTTCGTGTCCCAGCACTTTAGTTGACAGGGTTACTGAAGACACAGAGAGACGCCTTTGTCTTGTTCCAATGACTTTTTTACCTTGATATATTTTTGAGGTGTCTCGTCGACTAGGTTGAATTTATGGTCTTCCCTGATAATCTGAAAGAGAGAAAACATAAAAAAGAAAAAAGCTGCCACCTGAGGTGAGCTGTTACTCATTAGCAGTCATGGGCACGGTTATCTGCTGTGTCCATGGACTCCATTCCTACATTTGAGGGTAGCAGACTCTAGTGATATTTTTGTTTTTTCTTAACCATTGAAGTTAATATTTTCTTAGTCATGATTATGTTTTTCTTAACATACATTATTTTTCTTCTTGGTTCCTTACCCTTGCATATGAACACCGTCAGGGCATGATTCTTTTGAAAAGCTTTTCACCTTGTCCTTTGAATCGGTTGCATTCGTAGAAAAGGAAAAAAAAATTTGAAGACCTATCCAGGTAGTCAAAAAAGTACCCGCAAACTTCCAAAATTTCCCATCAAGAGAATTGATGCCTTTGTAAAAACTAGGCAGGTTAATTGAAGGAGTAGGATCAGAAAGCAAATTAAGTTGAAATTGGACTCATCATGTTTCCCAATAAATTTTGCTTGTCTTGCTTATTTGAAGCAAGCTGTGACTTGGACATGCTGCGAAGTTGAGTACTTTTATTTTACTTCTAGAATACGTAAGCAATTCCTGTTTATTTGTGATTTCGAGGCATGAATTTTGTGACCATAGTGACATTTTTCCTGTTTAAGGACACTGACAAAAGAAATGTAGGATCTATATAGTCTGATCCTTCTAATTTTCACCATTTACCCTAAAGAATCAGCCATTCAGATGGAACGGTACCGTATTTCATTTTGTTTCCTCAAGGAAATGAACAGAAATTAGTGTGTTTTAAGCTGGAATGACATGACTTATAACCTCTCTAGTTGTACATGCACTTTTGTTGCTGATGATACCATTACGCTCTCCTCGCAGTATTTTCGTTCTCACAACTCCTTAAACCCCCTATTCAATGGCGGCCGTGCTAGTGCTGGACCTGGCAGCGGTGCTCCTCCGAGTGGAGCCAAGACAGTTGGGAGGTGGTTGAAGGACAGAAAAGAGAAAAAGAAAGAAGAAACTAGAGCCCAGAATGCACAGCTCCATGCAGCTGTTTCAGTTGCTGCGGTGGCTTCTGCCATAGCGGCCATTGCAGCAGCCACAGCTTCTGCTTCAGCAGCACGAAGGAATGAGCAATTGGCCAGGACTGACATGGCTGTGGCATCTGCGGCTACATTGGTGGCTGCTCAGTGTGTGGAGGCTGCTGAGGCTATGGGCGCTGAGCGTGACCATCTTGCTTCAGTATTGAGCTCTGCTGTGAATGTTCATTCACATGATGATATCACCACTCTTACAGCAGCTGCAGCTACTGGTAATGACGTTCGCTTTTATGTATACGAGAAATTTTTGAAAATATGTCTGCGAACTGTCTATTTCTAGTGCACATTTTGTCAGTAAAAAAATTATGATAGTTCAGCGAAGTTTTACTTAACCGGTTTGGTCAGCTGGGTAAATCTATTTTTAGATGTTTAGACTTGCTTGAGGATCATTTAGAAGCTACTTTGGTATGGAAATGTGATAAAATTCGGGGAGTCTCAATGATTTTTATGACAGAAGTTTATGAACCTCATGGCCATCAAATACTGTTACAGCTTATACAGTCCCTTAATCTTAAAGCACTTCCGGGTGAAAATAGGCATTCAAGGATGGTTATTTTCCTTTATCGTGCAGCTCTACGTGGGGCAGCAACCTTGAAGGCAAGAGCATTAAAGGATGTTCTGAATGTTGCAGCGGCAATACCTATAGAGAGATGCACTGGAATCTGTGGTGCAGGAAATAATGGACATCATAACCGAAGCTACAGCGGTGAGCTTGTCAATGGAGAGAATTTTTTGGGTGCTTGTAGCGTAGAATTCCTTGCCAGGGGCAGTGAGCTTCTCAAACGCACCCGCCAAGGTAAATTTATAATCATCAACATTTTTCTCTAATATGGCTAGTTTTATCACCTCAAAACTGAATATTAAATCATCAACTCGATTGCAGTTCTATATTTTATATCCTTTCTTGGAGAAAACAAAACAAAAAAGTTAACATTACTGTCATTGCAGGTGATCTGCACTGGAAAATTGTCTCTGTATACTTACACAGGACAGGCCAGGTGAGGCTTCTCATTGAAGTGTTTTGTTTAAAAATCTTTATTAATTACTTTCCGATTCCCACCTGTTTCACTTGAAATGATGTTGTCTCAATGTAGGTGATGCTAAAGATGAAGAGCAGACATGTTGCAGGGACTATCACCAAAAAGAAAAAAAGTAACCTGCTACCCTTTCTGCCAATTACATAGGACCACAAATTGTAGCTCTAATACTCATACTGATATGTCTTGTGAGATGCAGATATTGTGTTGGAGGTTTGCAAAGATATGCCAGCATGGCCAGGGAGACACTTGTTAGAGGGTGGAGATCATCGTCGATACTTTGGACTGAAAACACTAGCTAGAGGCATCGTGGAGTTTGAGTGCAAGAACCAGAGGGAACACGATATCTGGACTCAAGGTGTTTCGAGGCTTCTCTCTACTGTGTCCCAAAGAAAAAACAGAATTCTTCAATTTTAGAGTTCCACTATAACTAAAGGCAATAAGTTTGTTTTTTTAACTAATTTGCTAGGCTTCTGAACATAGTGGAACTGTTGTTGGTTTTATCCTTCTCGGAAATATAAATGGAGAGGTGTGGAATGTAGGAATTAAAGAGGCTTCCTCTGGGAACTAGAAATGAACGTAGGGACAGAAAGAAAGAAAAGGAACATGTGCATGCTTTCTGTCTTCAGTTCGACAGGAGCAAAGGAAGCAGAGGTATTGTAGTAAAAAGCATGTTGAAGGAGAATTTGACATCAAATATTAGATGGTGTTATTTAGCTGAAAATCGTGGTTTGCCTAATTTCTTTCGTTAAATTTTTCAAGGCAATTTTCTTTCCTTGTGGTGCTATCTTATTGGAATCGGTACTGGAAAGCTCTTCTGCAACATCATACATGAGTTCTGGAAAAATTGGATTACCTCACGGTGTGAACATTAATTGATGGATGCTAAAGACTTTCCATGGGTTGGATTGCCTTTTCTGCATCGCAAAACCATAAAAAAAATGCCAAAAAGCAGTTGAACGAATGTCAATCTACTATATAGATTACTGCGGTAGAGAATTTAAGTGTGCAGTTTCTAAGAAATTCACTTCAAGGCTTAGAATACATAAAGAAACAGAAACGGAGAAGTGATGTCCCTAGCAATCTTGGGCACTGCAGACAGTTAGAATACTAAGGAAAAGATTAATGATATCCAGATACAACGAGACGGCAGCCCAGATGTACTCATCATAAGCATAACGTTTGATCAGGCTGTCTGTATCGTATATTATGAACCCGCAAAATAAGATCGATGCCAAGCACCCAAAGATCATTACAGAAATCCTACCCAAGGGAAAGAAAATCTGCATTGTATGAACAGCATAAAACATCAGTTGGAAAACAACCTCGTTGAGTTCAAGAAAGCAGTAAAAGATGAAAGTATATATACCTGAATCAGAGCAAACAACAGAAGAGCAATCAGGGAAGCAGACAAGAAAGGCCCGAGGAAGCTGAAATCATGACCTCTCCTTGCCGCCCAGAAGGTGTACAGAGTGAGAATAACCATGGCCGTGAAAGTTATGATGGCAGATTGCAAAATAACCTTCCCTGTTTTCACATCATTTATCACATTATCAGTGATACAATTGTTGAATCAACCAGCACAGGAACCTATAGTAAATTAGCCTAATTGAATCAAACAAGGCTTCTACGTGATTCGAACTGCTTCCAGCAATGTTTAAAATGGAATACTCTAACCAAACTTGCCCCACCATTTCCATCTCACGTGGAAGCAAGAGTTTGAAGCATATAGAAGTACTAGGTAATGGTCCTATGATCAAACAGCTGAAGATTTAATCGCACAGAATTAACTCCCAACTCTATTCATGAGCAGAACACCAAAGACTAGAGAGAGACTTGTATCTCTTACCACTGGTAAACGCACATGTAAGTCCAACCAGAAATCCGAGAGCAGTGGTAAAAACTCCAAGGAGAAGATAATTAAGTGGGCGTAGCTGGTAAAAGTAATATAATGGACACAAGACTGCAGCGGTTTTTTTGGGAGAGATTCAAACGAAACATTAGATCAACCCGTCAAGCAAAAAAGAGAACAAGGTGAAGATGAAATTGATGGCTCTGAATATGTAAACATACCAATAAAAGGAATAACAATGATAGCTATATAGACAGCCAGTCCCACCTTAGTGTGCACGATGAAGTTTGAAATGGAATCGACTGAAACAACTGCGGTTGCCACCGCAACAGTGACTAGCAGTTGTATGGCAATGATTGTATAAACTTTACGAATGAAGACCCAGTGGTACCTCGGACCGTCCAGTTCAGCTGGATATTCTCCAACCTCGAAATTTCTCCTCTGCCTGGGATTCATCCACATTGTCCGAATTGGTCAATTTTTGTGCCTTCTGTTTTAGGTTAGAGGTTGTTTTTCCAGTCAGTGAGAAATTAAATGAAAGCAAAATTGTGGCAGAACAACAAGCCAAAGATGCAGAAATTAATATCAAGGCAAGTTTTCTATGAATAAATAAGAACAATACAGCAAGGAATATACTTGAGAAAGAGTTTTCCTTTCAAGCATAGCTTTATGTTTCATTCCGTCCTCTAGATGGTTTCCCTCGTGTGTACGTTTGCTATTCCTTCTCGAGCCTGCACTTTCCCAAACTACATGTATGTTACAGCCGGCAGGTCATCAATCCGTATCAACATGGCACTCAGCAGCCATCGTAAGACGAGAAAGCATATTTATTATCACAGTTCGTCGTCCTCTCAGACGTGGTTGCCGGTTGAAAACCCCATGCCAATTAAAACTCAAAAGTAATTTAAGGAGTTTTTTTCTACTGTAAACAAACTTATTTCCCACGCTCGGAGATAGTAAAATACTAAAGTAATTGCGCACGTAGCATATACATTACAAACAAGTAGTCAGTCGCACGTGTCAAAAATAACGATTTGTTTATTAGTTGATTCTTTCCTTGTCTTTTTATGCCATGTCATCTTTTTTACGTTTTTTTTTTTCATAGCCAATTGATTCTTTATAAAAAAAAATATTAATGTTGACTTTTGAGAGAAAAAATTAATTTAGGCTTTTTTGTTCGGTGAAAATTGATTTTTTAAAAAAAAATTTAAAATTTTTTTTGTTTATTATTAGAAAAATTAATTAATATAAACACTTTTCAATTAAAAAAATTTAATTTGATTTTTAAAAAAATATTTTTTTTTATTTTAGATGAAAAATACTTTTTAAAAGTTATGAAAAATTTAAAAATATCATATTATTTACTGATAATATCAAATTTAATTCTTAAATTTTTAATTGCTATATATATTTGAATATTTATTTTTTAATTTTATTTCTTAGAATTTAATTTTTATATTAATTTAATTTTTTATAATTATTATTTGTTTTTTCCTTATTATTTTTTAATTGAAATTTTTTATATATCAAATTTGTTACTTATTTTATTTAAAATAATTTATAAAATGATAATTATTATTATTTTAAATATTTTATTTTTTAATTTTTTAATTTGTTAATTTTAATCTTTATTATTTTAATTATTATTTTTTTTATTTCAAATAATTTATAAAATTATATTTTTTTTCAATTTCATTCTTATTTAAATTTTTAATTTGTAAAATATATTTCTTATTATTTTAATAAACTTAAAAAAATAAATTATTAATAAATTATTTTTCAATTTATTTTCCATAACATAACAAAATAATAAAAATTATTTTTTATTATACTAAAAAAAAACATATATTTAAATTAAAACAAACAATGCACAACACACGGGTTGGAAAATATTTTATCTTATCGTGCTAGTCTAGAAAGAACCTTTACATTTTGATCCATTTATAATTTTAACGACAAGAAGAGATCACGACTCGTAATTTAAGTCCTGTACAGTTTACTTCACGACCTCTTCAAGGAAGGAAAGGAACATAAAATGGAAAACTTCCAAGATAAGGAAACTGGTAAAAGGTAAACCACTGTGACGCAAAACCCTACAAAAATCTGCGATTAAAAGTCACCAATATATACGCATGTGATAAAGCCACTCACTTCTGGCCTTGAAACAAAGGAGACTAGCAGCGGAAAAGAGAAAGGAGGGAAGAAAATAGTATAGTAGAGAATTGCTTTTTACAAGATTAACAGTTTGATTTCAATGACTGCGCGAGAGAGACAAAGCTGAGAAATGATCTTAGGTTCAAAAACTGGACAGTGATCTTAGGTATCAGCGGCTCTGAAGATGGTTAGCAGTGAGAGGAAGAGATTAATGATGTCCAGATACAAACTCACTGCCGCCCAAATGTATTCATCATAAGTGTGCCGCTTGATCAGGTTGTCTGTATCATATATGATGTATCCGCAGAATATGATTGAAGCCAAGCACCCATAAATCATCACAGAGATTCTACCCAGTGGAAATAAAATCTGCATCCAGAAAACCAAAAAAAAGCCATGAAAATTCACGACAGAAAATTCAAAAAAACAAAAAAAGTTATCCAGATTCGAATAATGAAACAGAAGAAGCTGAAGAATAACATTACCTGGATCAAAGAAAACACCATAAGGATCATGATTGCCCCAAACAAGAAGGGGCCGAGGAAGTTGAAATCATGGCCTCTCCTAGCTGCCCAGAATGTGTACAGGGTGAGACTGACAACTACCACAGTTGTCAGAATCACAGACTCCAGAATCAACTTTCCTGTGTTGCCAAATATATTTCGCTATTTCAGTCAAGTATACACAAAATGACACGGACTAACATGTCCGAGAAAAATTTTCCTGGCTATTTTTTTAATTTTAAACAACGTTGTAACTTATTTTTGCAATAAATTGATTATTTGTGAGTTTTATTAAAAACATTTCAGTTCACTGTACAATTTAGGATTGCAGCGTTAGAATCGTAATAAACTCTGATTTACAGACTAAGACCATGACTCTTAGAACACATTCAAATTTTGCAGGCATAAAGTTGGTATGCTACCAACCAATAATATCCTATTCCAAAACTTAATTAAAGTGATAAAGACACAAAATCAAATTAAACGTCATTACCTTCAGTGTAGGCACAAGTTAAGCCAACAGCGAAGGCGAGACAAATGGTAAAAATCCCAAGCAGAATGTAATTCACTGGATGTTTCTGGTGATAGTAATACAAAGGCAACAAAGCTGCACAAAATCACCCATAATTAAAAACTAAATTCACCGCTTAACAGTAATAGACTTAAAACATGGTATTGGTTTCAAAAACTTACTAAAAAGGGGCATGAGAATGAGCAGTATATAAACTCCCAGCCCAGCCCCAGTGGTCGAAAAGAACACAGCAATCGGCCGGACAGTAACAACGACGGCTGCCACTGCGATTGTTAAAAGTAACTGAAAAGCCAAGATTGAATACACTTTCCTAATGAAGGCCCACCGGAGCTGCGGGCTTTCGAGCATCATTGGATACAGCGGCCTTGCTCCGACCTCCACGTCATTCTTCCTGTACGGCTGATTCCACATCTTCAAAACTTTCCTTTCTCTACTAATAGCGTGTTTGGATGCCGAGAAAGTGAAGGACAAAGCGAGTTTTTTTTTTTTTTTTTTTTTTTGTCAAGGAATGAGCTTTAAGTGTGGGAGAGCAGGGGAAGAGGTGTTATAATAAGAGCGGTTTCGGTGAGATGAGAAACTTCAAGAGACGTCGCGGACTTCGCGTAGGATGACAGTTGGAGTATACGTGGAGTGTTCGTTTCTTGACACGTGGATTGTCCGGTGATGTCTAGAGTTCTCGGGTTTTTTTACGTTGCTTATGGATTAAGTTTTTCTATCTTTTTTTTTTTTTAACCATAAAAAAGTAAAAAGTAAAAAAAAAAAAAGGAATTATGTTGCTTTCTTTTTTATATATTTTATATGACACTATTAAAGAAATGAAAGAGTAGTTAAAAGCATCTCCACCAGAGAAATAAATGAATAGATAAATTTAAAAACATGTTATTTTAACTTTTGATTTTACCATTATAATACAGCAAGCAAAACAAAGTAAAACTAGCTATTTAATTTGGGAAGAGCTATTTTTACAGGTTTTTATAGGAATAATTAAAATTGAATTAACATTGCCAATAATTATTTTTATAGCCGATGGTCAACAATTTTTTTTTTCTTTAAAAACAAGAAAAGAAACTTAGTTTTTTTTAAAAAAATCTTGTATTGTGCCTCACTCTTTTTTCAAATTTAGAAAAACAATAATCAATTATTCTTTGGTTAATTAATAACATCGGTTGTGTTAATTAGCTGAAATTAAAAGGTATATATGTTTATTTAAAAGCTTTTTATATTTTCTCTTTAATATCTCTTGATTTTGTATATTTTTTTGTTGTTAATTTGATATTTGTGATGATTTTTATTTCTTTGTTATTTTATGTCAGACAATAACAGTTGGAAGTCAAACAGTAACAGTTGGAAGTCAGACAGTAACAGTTCAAAATGAGACAGTAACAGTTAGAAATCAAACAGTAACGGTTCAAAATAAGACAGTAACGGTTTAAAATGAGACAGTAATAGTTGGAAGTCAGACAATAACAGTTCAAAGTGAGACAGTAACAGTTAAAAGTCAGATAGTAACAGTTCAAAGTCAAACAATAATGGTTCGAAGTCAGACAGTAACAGTTCAAAATCAGACAGTAACATTTGAAAATTAGACAGTAACAGTTCAAAATTTAATAGTAACAGTTAAAAATTAGACAGTAATAATAGACTTTCACATGAAAATATTGACGGTTTTTTTTTTTAAGTTTGAATTTGAATTTACTTTAAAAAAATTAATTTTTTAACAGTAACATATATAATTAAAAATTAAAAATATTCATATAAATAATTTTAAGTTTAATTTTAAATTATATCTTTTAACTTTCATATTATTTCATTAAATTTTATATTATTTTTATAAATTACTCATATTAATTATATAATTAATAACATCATAATTATATTATATATAAAATATCTAAATTAGTTATATAATTATATAAAAATGAATTTAACATGAAATATATTAAAATATAAATGATTTTTTTAAATAGTTTTTACTATTGAAATGCACATAATTAAAAAAGTTATATTTATATTATTTAAAAAATTATTTTATCAATTTAGCTTTTTAATTTAGCTTTTTATATTGAAAATGCTCTCTAAGATGGGAAAAAAACACATCGATTCTGTAGCTTCCATAATTTAAATAGCTCCCGGGAATATATTTTAAAATTTAATTAATTATAATATTTACGTTTAAGATAGTTATAAAATAGTTCATAAATCCAATGCGGATCCATTCAAAAAATAATTATTATCCAGAGTTTAATTTGAATTAAAATCTAAATTAAGTTAAAAAATAATATTGATATGATAAAACTTGATTAATTTTTTCATAAACTTTAATTATTTATTAAAAAATAATTTAAATTAAGTCGATGACTCTGAGCTGATTTAATTGTCTAGATTTTTTTTTCTAAATGATTTTTTAAATCAGCTCACACAATTATAATTTTAAATCCTATAAATGTTCGTGAATTATGTCTAACCCATATCAAACAAGAAATTAATTTTGAATTTTTTCGGTTGTCACACAGATGATCCAGTTTACGTGTGCTTCTCTCTGTCTTTTTTTTTTTTTTTTTTTGTATACATACACGGTTCCCTTTCATATTCGGTAGTTGGCCTGTGGAGTGTTTGCAACGGTTGCTTTTCTACTTTTACAAGAATGATTTGAATTTTATTTTTTTTGAAAATATATTAAAATAATTTTTTTTAATTTTATTATATCAGAAAATTAAGAAAATAATTTAAAACCAAAAAATCAATTTTTTTCAAAATCATTTATATATATATATATATATTAAAAAAAAAATGGTAACTTAATTTTATTGGGATGGTGATCATAGGTTTCCGTTCTGTAAAGAAGTTTGTTTAGCTATGGAGTGTTATGCTGAGCTGTGTTTCTGACTCTGGACTGGTTATTGGGTCTAGCTCTTGGATCTAGGTTTTATATAATTGAATAAAGAATGTTTTCGGTAACTATAACTGAAGCCCAATCTGTACCAGCCCAATAAAATAAAACATTAATGGACCCGAAGTTCCCCGATAAAATAAGTATCAACTTGGGCTTTTTAAAAAAAGGAAAAAAAAAACTTGGGTTCCATTCATGTTTTATCTTGGTGGATTAAGAGTGTCTTTTATATACAAGAAAGTCGTGTTACAAGATATTTTCTACTTGACATTGGGTTATGATATAGGCCTTCCAAAAGTTTCTCTCTCTTACCAGCCCACTGGTAAAGGTACTTGAACTTGGATGTGTGACAAAACTCCGTTCTCTTTCCAGGTGGGTTTAGCAGTAACAACCAAATAATTAATATTGTAAAACCCTAAAATTTATTATTAAAGATATTTCACCAACAACAATATCTTTTTTTACATGATATTTTTAAGAATAGGCACAGTAATTGCAATAACAAATTCAAATGAAACATTAAGAAAAAACCTAAAAAGCATCACTAAAATTCTATAATTATAGACTCATTACATTGTGAACTTGATTAATATAATAATAATTTTAGTTTTTTTTTTAAATCTAACAAAAACATGATTAAAATTGTATTTACAGTTATTTTTTAAAGTATTTTACTTAAAAATATATCAAAATAATATATTTTTTATTTTTTAAAAATTATTTTTGATATTAGCGCATTAAAATAATTTAAAAATATAAAAAATATATATTTATTTAAACTAAAGAAAAAATAAAAAAATTAATTTTTTTTAAAAATACTTTTAAAATAAAAAATAAACAGGTAAATTGCTTGTTAAGGAGAGCATGTATATAATTTCTGTTCTACCTCTACCGCATGGATAATGTGTTCGATCTGCAGCATGATATCACTTTCAAAACTCGTAGGAGGAGTTTCTCGTAGCTTGTTAGCCACCACTATAGTCCAAGGGTTTCCTCCTGGGCTCCTGAGGTTCCTCACGGTGGTCTCCCTACCTGCCCCTTGTCTTTTTATGCCAGGCCCGTGTGGCATGGCGGTCCCACCGGTGGTGATTGAGGGTTTTTTTTTTTTTTCGTCGCCGTGTGAACTGTACTGGTTGGGATTTTTAGATGCAAAAAAATATTTGCAGGGAAATAAATATGTGGACCTGTTCTCGCTGAAGCTATTTGTGACCTTTAGCTTAGCTTCATTTTCAATGCCCGTCATTTAGTTACTGCATCCAAGGACTCCAAGCTCTCTTAGCCAATTATCGTTTTACCCATTCAGACAGTACGGAGACAAGACATGATAGGTGTTCACCTTTCTACAGTGTATTTTATATATTTAAAACATTCTTAATTTTTTTTTTTTATGTTTGATAAATAATAATATAAAAAAAATGATGCTGTATTATAGTGATAAAATAATTATACTGGTGGCGGTGATTATGACAGTACAAGTGATGGGGTGACGGGACAGATGAAATGAGTGAATATAATAATTCCTGTTTGATGGGGTGACGGGACAGACGAAATGAGTGAATATAATAATTACTTGTTTGTTCTAAAAATATTTTTAAAAAATTTAAATTTTTTTAATTTATTTAAAATTAATATATTTTCAACCTAGTAATATCAAAAATAATTTTTAAAAAATAAAAAATATTATTAATATTTATTTGAATAAAAAAAATTATTTTAAAAATAATTATAACTACATTACCTAACAAGCTATGTAATAAAAGATGATGAAGGTACCGAAATTAATGATGTGCGTGGTTGGGTGGTCGTTGAATAAATGATAATCTTTTATTAGGGGGGAGACGCTGATCATCCCCTTATATAACAGGTAGAGATCGGTCTCCATTCTCGCCTACCTCTCTACGATAATTAATGCACAGAAAGAAAATGGAAACACGCTTGGTATTTCTTTTGGCAGCGTTGTTGGCAACAGCACTGCTGGAATCTAAGCCTGTTCTGCCAACACTAGCGTCTGAAGCTGATCACTCTGTTTTGGCAGAAGTTAGTGTTTTCGAAACAGGAAATTTTCACCCAATACAATCTGATGTAGGAACAGCCTCTAGCTGTTCACCTCCTAGATCCTTGTTGATTTTTAGGCCAGAAGAAAAGGGCACGTATCCTGTCATCTTGTTTCACCACGGCACAGCCTGCCAGAACTCTTGGTACTCTGATGTTTTCAAGTTCATCTCTTCTCATGGATACATAGTGGTCGCACCGCAGGTACTCCTTTTTCCATGTCCTTTCTTAATACATCTAAACATACTGTCCAAATCGATTCATTCTTCATGAGTTTCATGTATAGGTTTTAATAAATCCGCAGCATACCATGGATATATGTTGTTCCATGTATTTTATTTTTGTCTACTTTTGATGAAGAAATATTCTCTGTGAAGATTGACCTGACATTGGTGTTTTGATCCTTAGTTATACGAATGGATGCCACCTAGCGGACAAGACGAGCTTGACTTGGCAGCAGAAGTGGCAAACTGGTTGCCCTCAGGTCTCCGGTGTGTGCTACCTGAAGATACTGAAGGGGACATACACAACCTCGCTCTTGCAGGCCACAGTAGGGGTGGATACATTGCATTTGCCCTTGCACTTGGACTTGCCGATGTTTACTTAGACGTTGACTTTTCAGCGCTGATAGGAGTAGACCCCGTTGCGGGGCCTTTCAAAAATAATCAGATGGAGCCCAAAATACTCAATTACGAATCTTGCTCTTTTAACTTTTCGATTCCTGTTGCCATAATTGGTACTGGATTGGGCAATAAGCCAGACTTCCCCTCATGGCAGGCGTGTGCTCCAGATGGGGTGAGCCACACGGAGATTTTCAATGAGTGCAAACCTCCATGTAGCCATCTTGTTACTACAGACTATGGCCACATGGACGTTTTAGATGACGATATAGGTCTAATTGGGGAAGGAGCCCGTGCGATGTGCAAGGGGTCTCGGTGGGGGGTTAGCAGGGATCCCATGAGAAGAACTGTAGGTGGCGTTTCCGTCGCCTTTTTAGAGGCTTTTTTCAAAGGCAACTACATGGACTACAACAAAATTCTGCAAAAATCTAATTATTTTGCTCCTGCAACACTTGATCCAGTCCAGAACAAAAGTGAAGGGACATCGTGCTCAAGTTTATCGGCTATGTCCATGCCTGCCACGTTTGACTTGCATAATGATGAACTGTAGTCTATTTATTAATCAGTTGAATAATTGTCCTCTTTCCACAAAGGTTCTAGCAATAGACTAAAGAGAGTGCTGATCAACGCCTCTTTGTTTGTTACCCTTGGACCTAGTATATGATATATATTGTAATTTATTAAGAAATATTTTTAAAGTCTTGAAGAAAATACTATTTACCAAGAAATAAATCAATGTGAATTAATATAGTGATTTTTCTTTTTCTTACTCTTTTTTTTTTAATTATATTCTTATAGATCTAAATTAATGACCAGTTAAAGAGCATTTATTAAGAAAAGACTAAATTCAAATATAGAGGACCAAGATGGGAAGAAAAAAACCAAAAAAAAAAAGATTTTTCTAAACTTTAGTCTAAGTGTAAACTTTAGTCTTCCAACTTTTCATATTATTAACTTTAAATCCCTAGTAATTTATGAAATTTAGTTTTGTCACAAACTTTATTTTATTTATTTTTTTATTCCTGGTTCGAGAGAAAAGAGGAAAAATGACAAGATTTTGATGGTAAAAAAAAAGAAACATCAGTTGAGGATGATTTCGACAATGAAAACGAATAATTTAGGTGTTAATAGGTTCCTTTTGGTGTAAAAAATTTACGCAAAGTGTTTTTTCCCTTAAACTTGTCTAAAATGGTAGATATGAACCCAAAAGATATTTTTAATTGTGAGTTTTAGAGTTAATTTTTTGGTTATTAGATGCTACGGATATGTTTTACAAGATGTTTAAAGTGTTTTTTTTTTTCTGGGTTAAAATATGATTGAAAATAGGTTTGTCTTGGTCTAAAATAAACAAAGTCAAACCTAATTGAGTTTATAATCTAAGTCACATGTTTGATAGATTAATTTTAATTGGATAGCGATCAAGCTTGATAATCTTTTTTATTGCATAAATAATTTTTAATTTATTTAATTAAATATATACATGAATATTTTGAATTTTATTTAAAAAAGAGTTATATACAAAAACACATTATATATATATATATATATATATATATATATATATATATATCATTGAAGTCATGTCATAAAATTTCACAATTTGTCAATGAATCTCTTGAACATATATGACATAGTTAGCACAGTCTGCTACTAGCTTTTGAGTTCAGTGGCAACTAATTATAACCCGGAATAAAATTATAGAAATGCCCCCTCCATGACATTAAAGTTTGAAGCTTAAGATTATAAGAGTGTTTTTTTTTTTTTTTGAAAAATAACATAATGAGTAAAATTATTTTGCAAAGTAGCATTGATAAGAAAAATTTAGAGAAATCAAATAACACAGTTTTGTTGGTTATGCTACTTCTAGTATCCCAATCAACAAAAATTTTAGTTGATTGTGCTAGTAAAAGTAGTGCAACAAATGTATTTTAATTAGTTCTCCTCCCCTTTCTTTTCTATCTTTTGATCCTTAGGATTTGTGTTGAGCCTTTAAAAATTCAATTACATTTTCAAGTTTGTATTTTTTTTAATTTAGTCCTCATTCTTGTGATTTATATTTGTTTTGATTTAAATGTTTCTTGAAGTTTTTTGCTTTAAATTTCATCCCTCATCATTTAATTTCATTTGATTATAATATCAAATCTCGTTCTCATTTTTTTTTATTTTTTTATCCCTTGCATTATTTTTTTATTTTGTCCTGTATAATTTTATTTTATTTTATTTTATTTCTTATTTTAGTCTTCATTTTTTTGTTGCTTTTTTAATTCTTTTATTCATTTATTTTTTTTTCAATTTAATCCCTGATTAGTTTCTTTCAATTATTTTTTATGCAAGGTTTAGTCCTTATTGTTCTAATTTTTATTTTTTTAATTTAGAATTTTGCTTTGTAAGTTTTTTATATTTTTTGTTTACAGGGTAATCTAAGTCTCATGATCCCGTCCATCAGTTTCAATAATTAACCCAGTTTAAGTTCAATCTTTTTTAAAATCTTTTTTATTTTTATTTTATTTTTCATCATTTGACATTGATTTATTGGACCTTGAGCTTTGTGATTTGTTCTTCTTTTCTTTTTGTTGAGTTATCATTGTCTCATATCTCGGTTCGCAAATTAATCGAGGTAACTTGGGTTGATTTGGTATTTTTAAAATTAATTTTTATCTAGATTTTATCCTTTGTCATTAAATTATTGACCATTGAGCATGGTGATTTCTTCTATTTTCTTTCATGTCGGGCTATCTAGGGTGCTGGGTGGTTAAGTTAACACGTGTTATCTCGGGTATTTTGTTTTCATTTTTTTTGTTTAACTTCGGTTATTATTTTAGGTTATTTTTTAAAAATTTTATTTTTAAATTCAATCTCACGTCGCATTTGATGGGTTTATAAAGTTAATTGACGTCTCTTTTTTTTTTTTTTTACTTTGGTGAGATTGATTTTTTTTTTTTTTTACTTTCATTCTTTAACATTAGGTTATTGGACTTTAAGTCTTGTGATTTATTTATTTTTTTGCAGAGTTATCTTGATCTCATAACTTGGGTCATGTGTTAGTCAAGTTAACATGGATTGACTTTATTATTACCTGGACATCTTTATTTATCTTATAAAAATATTAACCCGGCCCGCGATATAACACTAGTCACCACTCTAGTATAAACGATATTTGATAAAAAAAAATTTCTTCCTTGTATTATTCTCATCACATATATCTATTTACTGAGGCCTCATTTGTTTGCTATAAAGTAGTTTTCATTTGAAAAATGGTTTCCTTGAAAAGTGAAGTATTTTCTGATATTTGGAGTGTCATGAAACATTAGTTGGAAAATATTTTCCAGTGTTTGGCTATGTCATGAAAAATAAGCTAGAAAGTAACTTATTAATATTTTTTTAATTTTATTAAAATAATAAGGAACAATTCATACAAATTAAAAAGTTGAAAGAGAATGAAATTGAAAAAAAAATTTCATAAATTATATTAAATAAATAAATAACAATCAAAATAATTGAAAATCAAATCTAATAGATAAAAAAAATTAGAAGATGATGAGATTAAAATAATAATAATTACAATTTCATAAATTATTTTAAATAAAATAAGTAACAATAAAAAGAATGAGTATCAAATTTGATATATAAAAAATTTTAATTAAAAAAATAATAAGAGAAAAGCAAATAACAATCATGAAAATGAGGACCAAAGTTAATATAAAAATTAAATTCTAAAGGGTGAATTTGAAAAAAAAATCAAAACAAAATATATAGAAATCAAAAGTTTAAGGATCAAATTTGTTATAATCAGCAAATACTATGATATTTCTAAATTTTTCATAACTTATAGAGAGTGTTTTCCGTCTAAAATAAAAAGAAAACACTTTTCTAGAAATCAAATCAAATTTTTCTTTGACTGTAAAGTGTTTTCTATTGATCAATTTTTCTAATAGCAACCAAATACAGAAAAGTTTAGAAAATAATTTTTAAAAAACTACTTTCTATCAAATAAACAAGACATTAAGCATTATATTTTTTAATGGACTTGTTTTTTCAAGTTAATAGTCAAGCTCATTAATCAGGCTAACCCATCCCAAAATGCTAGTCATGAAAGATTTCATGAATTCATAATTTACTATTAAATTTAAATGGTTAGCCGTAGGGGTGAGTAAAAAAATTAAAAAACAGATTAAACTGAGAAAATCAGAAAAAAAATAATAAAAAAAACCAAACCGTGAAAAAAACTAATTAGAATTTAAAAAAAACTGACCGGTTCGATTCAATTTTATAAGTCTGAAATCAAAAAAACAAACCGAATCGAACCCAAACTGAGTCAAACTAAAAAAATCGAGCTAGAACCGAGCCGAACTAGAAAAACCGAGCCAAATCAAAAAAAATTGAGTCAAACAGGTTTAAACTAGTTTTTGTTCTAAAAAACCAAAATAAACCAAAACTGGTCAATTTGAATTAATTTTAATTTTTTAAAAAAAAATTAATTTAATTATTTTTTTAATAAAAAACAAATCAAACTCAAAATGATTATCAAGTTGGCCAATTGTTGTCAGGATAAGGTTCATCACGTTGCATATATCACGTGTTAATTAATGGCGTTCCAATGTTTTATGACTTTTCAACGGTTATAAATTTTAATATTTTTTCTTTCTTTAAAAATTTCCAATTCGTTATAAATAAAAAATATGAATTTCATATGAATGAACTTCAGATGTGGATATTTAGTTAGTCGCGAATGTGATTGGATTTATTGACTTTCGCCACAGCATCCCCCCCCCCCCCTTCCTTTTCCTTTTTCTATGAATATGCAAATCTTTTTCATTTCGCATCAATCTGGGACCATGATCCAGAGGAAACTTCTTGCATCAGAATAAATCTTGATGCTTGATTAAAGTGAAGAATAAAAAAGTACGAAACTTTACACATTTTTTTTAAACAATATTATATGCTTAAACAAAATAATCTTAACATGATGAATTCCATATGTTACAACCAAAAGTATTTTAAATTTGGGTTTTTTTCTTTTTTTCTTTTTTCTTTTTGGGTATCGATGTTTATAGCAAACTTATAATTAAGTTATGTTTTGCCTATGATGTAGGTGAAATTTCATTGTGGGTTGATTTTGAATTTTTTTTGTTATGATGCTGGCGATTGTAATATAATCACTTTGTTATAATTCATGCTCATTTTAAGAGAGAGTGTTGAAAAATATATTAATCTTGAAATTTTTTTTAAAAAATGCAATAATCAAGAGGTTGAGAAAGATAAATCACAAGATTTGTTGAAGAAATCCAAGGAATTGACTAATTTATTTTGGATGAACCATCATAAATATAAATAATTTATAATCTTTCTCTTATAACTCTTGTATTTATGGAATAAGCTACCATGATCAAACCATGTAATATTATTTATCTTAATCTTGAGCTATGTAATATAACTAGTTATAATTTAAATTTTTTTTTTAGAGATTATTAGTTTGAATTTTATAAATCTTAGAGCTATTGAAAGTTTATATAGTCAATAATTTTAGAATTTATGAAATTAATTATATGTGTAAACTAACCGGATATCTATGGAAATTTAAATAAAAATGTTATTTATTTTTTATTATTTCGTAAATTCGTCCACTCAATTTTTTAGAGAAGAATGTCGCCTTAAAGTTTGTACCATCACCCCGGCTAGGGCACGACCCTATTGTTCATAGGAGTGTATAGGATGCAAGTACTATCCACTCACAGGCTCTTGAAAATAATGCAAAGAAAATTTACCAAGAAATTAAAAACATTATAAAATAGGAATTATTAAACTCTTCAGGCTCATGAAAATAATGCAAAGCCACGATGTAAATAGTGTCCGTATTTGTTGTTTTTTCTTCCATTTTTTTATTACAGTCAGTATTTTATTTTTATTTTTATTTTCTCTAATAAAAAAAATGGGAAGAAAAAATAACATACGGGACCAACAAAGTCAAAAAACACGTGTTGCTTGTTTATAATGTACTTCACATTTTTTATAATCTTAATAAATGCTTTTTGTAATAAAAAAATGGGAAGAAAAAAACAACGACTGGGTCAAAAAGATCAGGACACTTGTCACTTATATGCGATTTACTTAACATTGTTAGCGAAATCACTTACGAGGAGCTCGCATTAAACAAATTTATATAGTATAATAAATTGGTACAAGATCTTGATTGACGTCGACAAGCTAGTTTTTTCAAGCCCTAATTTACATCCCTGAATTACTGAGGAAACTCGGATTAAAATAGTTCTAAATAACAATAATCTGAAAAATATTTTGAAAATAATCTATAAACTATTTAAGTAGTGTACTCAAATACACACGGATAATAAAAAATAAATCAAATAAAAAAAAACTTAATTAAGAAAAGAACCAAGAATAACTAGGAAAATAAAGAAAATTTCTAAACAAAAACTTCTAGGTCAAATTTAGACATCATCCTAATCTCATTTGGGTGCAACGAATTCTCTCAATACATAACCCAATCTATAAAATGTACTAACAAAATTTTAATTTAATCTAATAATTAAATTAAAATTTACACTCGTTTTTATTAAAAAGCTCATCTTATTGGGCTTGGACTTTAATATGTACCATACCTTAGAAAAACTTGTTCTCAAATTTATTGTCGGGACTTGAACTCTTCCATACAAAATAACAGATACTTCAAATATAGCATTGAATTTAGCACATTCACAAACTAAATCTCTTTTACTAAAAATTCAACCAAATCAATCCCTCGTCTTCTTTCATTTCATCCATGTGCAAACCTATCCCGCAACTTCAAGAAGAAAAGGTTTTTTTTTGTTCTTTTTGACATCAACTTCATCCTTTTGAGTAATTTTGGAAAGTTGTTCTAGCTTTTTATTAGTTGGCTTAATCCTAGTTTGCTCACTGATTTTAGATTAGCTGAATCCTAATTTGCTAATTGATTTTAGATTATCCCTCATAATTCATCTCTCCTTCATGTTCCTATAAGTTAGAATATTTAGCGACTTCATGTTGTTCCTTCAGTTTCACCTCAACCTTAAGAACTATTGTTTTTGGTTTGTCAACTCTTTTTAACACTCATTTTTTCATAACCCAATTTTTTTTTTATCTTATTTTATTTTATAAAAAAAAACAAAAACCAAAAAAGGATAATAAAAAAATGAAATGAAAAAAATGAGGAATAAATTGAAATTTGGGCCAAGACAACATAAATTAGAAGTTTGAGGACCTAATTGAACTTGAAATGAAATCAGGGGCTTATTTGAAGAAGTATCAAGGTTTGGGGTTGATTCGGGTAAAAATTGCAAAAAATTAAAGTTCAAGGATCATTTTAAATGGCGCTAAAATACAGGGTTCCAATTACAATTTTCCAAGGGGCTTGATTATAAAATATCAGAAATTCAGTGACCAAATCTTAAATAGCCACTGCAGAGTAGAAATTGGCGCCGTGTCATAAAACTATTTATCGCCTTCTACCTCATCCCAGGGACCGGCTTTGCAATGAATGTACAGCTTCCCATTATCCTCCACGATGCCCTCTCCGGAGACCACGATATCGTGGCCAACAGTGCTGACTCTTCTCAAAGACAGGAACGAACGTGCCTCATTATCTTGAGGCACGAACGCACGAACAGAGACCATTCTCTGGCTTTATAAAAGCGAGAGAAGGCCACGAACCATGAGAAGGAAAAAATACAAACGAACAAAGGAGACCATAAACACAAGGGGGAGAGAAAAACAGGAGGCACAAGGGGGAGAAAGAACAAAGAGAGACTAGGAGGAACTAAACTGAGAGGGCTGAAAAAAAAGACAGGACGCACGAAGACGAACATCACAATACCAGAGAGGCTGAACGGAAGGAAAAACAAAAAAAAAACGAAGAAGCTGGAAAAACAGAGCTGGTTGAAAAGAACAGAACAAACCGAGGGATAGCAAACAAATAAGGAAACAGAGGAGGCTGGAAACGCAAAAAAAGGTTGGCTACAAGTTAAGTCTTCGATGCATCGCCTATCATAAACATTTCTCTTCATATTGATATGATGCATGTATGGCATGTTCATCTTCTCTTCATGATCTTTGTTTGAGTCCTACCTTTGGTAGTGGCTCCAACTGATGATATCTTCGTGTTAGGGTTCTCCATACTGCCTCTTAAACCCTCAACGGATCCTAAATAGCCTCCACTCCTTCATCATCAGCTAGAAAGATGTTGTTAATAGTTTTGTCCATTGAACAAGCAAACCTACTCTAATAGTAATTAATGTAGTGTATAGTGATAAGAAATTAAGATTTCTTAAACTATGAAGAAAAATTTTAAATAAAAAAATCTAAAAATTATTTCGAAAATAACATATAAATTGTTTAAAATGTAGTTAAAAGCGACCTAGATAATGAAGCCTAAATAAAATTGTAATATTTATTTATTAAAAATAGAATAAAAAAATAACTAGAAAAATAAAATAAAAACCTCAATCAATAACTTTTGAACCCTATTTAGCATGATCTTGACATCATATGGTTACAATAATTTGACTCATTATAAAACTACGCTCGTAATATATAAAAAATGTTAATATGATCCAACAATCAAAGTAAAAAACAATTTCATTTATTAAAAAAGTCATTTTACTTGTTGAGATATTTTTTTGAACCTAAACCTTTTAATACTCTTACGTAACTAGTAATTTTTTTGGTAATACGTAACTAGTTATTAGTCCTTTGGAGCACATGAATGATATGGATGGTTAACATACGAAACGTGTCCAAATAAAGTAGGACGTACAATGTTGATCTTTTCAAAGGGGGGAGACGCTGATCATCCCCTTATATAACAGGTAGAGATCGGTCTCCATTCTCGCCCACCTCTCTACGATAATTAATGCACAGAAAGAAAATGGAAACACGCTTGGTATTTCTTTTGGCAGCGTTGTTGGCAACAGCACTGCTGGAATCTAAGCCTGTTCTGCCAACACTAGCGTCTGAAGCTGATCACTCTGTTTTAGCAGAAGTTAGTGTTTTCGAAACAGGAAATTTTCACCCAATACAATCTGATGTAGGAACAGCCTCTAGCTGTTCACCTCCTAGATCCTTGTTGATTTTTAGGCCAGAAGAAAAGGGCACGTATCCTGTCATCTTGTTTCACCACGGCACAGCCTGCCAGAACTCTTGGTACACTGATGTTCTCAAGTTCATCTCTTCTCATGGATACATAGTGGTCGCACCGCAGGTACTCCTTTTTCCATGTCCTTTCTTAATACATCTAAACATACTGTCCAAATCGATTCATTCTTCATGAGTTTCATGTATAGGTTTTAATAAATCCGCAGCATACCATGGATATATGTTGTTCCATGTATTTTATTTTTGTCTACTTTTGATGAATAAATATTCTCTGTGAAGATTGACCTGACATTGGTGTTTTGATCATTAGTTATACGGATTGATACCACCTAGCGGACAAGACGAGCTTGACTTGGCAGCAAAAGTGGCAAACTGGTTGCCCTCAGGTCTCCGGTGTGTGCTACCTGAAGATATTGAAGGGGACATGCACAACCTTGCTCTTGCAGGCCACAGTAGGGGTGGATACATTGCATTTGCTCTTGCACTTGGACTTGCCGATGTTTCCTTAGACGTTGACTTTTCAGCGCTGATAGGAGTAGACCCCGTTGCGGGGACTTCCAAAAATAATCAGATGGAGCCCAAAATACTCAATTACGAAGCTTGCTCTTTTAACTTTTCGATTCCTGTCGCCATAATTGGTACTGGATTAGGCAATAAGCCAGCCTTCCCCATCTTACCGCAGACGTGTGCTCCAGATGGGGTGAGCCACACGGAGATTTTCAATGAGTGCAAACCTCCATGTAGCCATTTTGTTACTACAGACTATGGCCACATGGACGTTTTAGATGACGATATAGGTCTAATATTTGGGATAGTAGAACGTTTGATATGCAAGGGGTCTCGGTGGGGGGTTAGCAGGGATCCCATGAGAAGAACTGTAGGTGGCGTTTTTGTCGCCTTTTTAGAGGCTTTTTTCGAGGGCAACTACACGGACTACAACAAAATTCTGCAAAACCCTAATTATTTTGCTCCTGCAACACTTGATCCAGTCCAGAACAAAAGTGAAGGGACATCGTGCTCAAGTTTATCTGCTATGTCCGTTGATGAAATCTAGTGGCAATTTATGAATCGGTTGAATAATTCTCCTCTTTCCGCAAAGGTGCTATCAAAACACTAAAGAAGAGAGTGCTGCTCAGTACCTCCATGTTTGGTGGCCTCGGACCTATTGTAACTTATGTAATATTGTATCTTATGTCCTAATAAATACCTTCCCTGAGGTTCTTCTGTTTTAAGCAACATCTCACAATTTCATAAATTATCAATCAATCTCTTAACTTCTGAGGGTGTTCTTTACCGCCAACATAACCTATAAAAAAAGTGGCCGAAATTCTTTTTATTAGCTCGTGGCAGTTCTGTTAATTTTTGAAGTCCATGGCCATGCGTGGTTCAGGCAAAAGAAAAATGATTAAAGGGGAAAAAGAGAGCAGGAAAGTGAGTGAAAAATATGTGTAAGGTTTGGAGTGATTGGACAGGTGATAACACGGAACTCAAGAAAAAAAAAAGAAGCAATTCCAGTGCTAAAATGAACGGTGGAAATGGTAATTCTAGCTGCTGTTCCACCGTCTTTTTAAGATTTTTTGAATTTTTTTAAGTTTTAAATTAATATTTATTATTATTTTTATATGTTATTTATATACTAATATTAAAAATTAATATATTTTTAAATAAAAGTCACTTTAAAAATATTCTCTATTAATTTCAAACACTGTCTGACGAGACAGGTCTACAAATTAAAAGCTAGCTGATGACTTTTCGTGGAAGAGGGGGCTGACATTAGAGGGGATTGATATGTTTGTTTCAGTTTTTATTAAAAAAATAATTAAATTAATTTTTTTTTAAAAAATCTAAAATTAAATTGAAAACTAATCAAACCAATTAGTTTTAATTTGATTTAATTTTTAAAAAAAAACTGATCTAAACTGATTTGACTCAGTTTTTTCAATTTTAACTCGGTTTGTCTTGTTTTTTCTAGTTTTAGTTTGGTTTTATTTTTTTGATATTAGATTTATAAAACTGAACCGAACTAGTTGGTTTTTTTAAAATTTTAATCGATTTCATCAAATTTTTTTATGATTTAATTTTTTTAATTTTTTTCTTTAATTTTTTTAATTTAATTAATTTTTTAGTTTTTTTTGTTTTCCCTAACTAAGACAAGACCTAAGGACAAGAAGGCTAGCTATTCAAGAGGCATTTTTCGTGGAGGGGGGGACTAGTGACGGTCTGTTGATTTTTTGAAGTCATAGGAAAAAGAAAAGAGATAAAAAAGGCATTGTCAAGGAGAAAAGAAAAGGGAAGAAAGTGAACGCAGAATTTTGAGGACGGTGCGAAATGACTTAAAGGTGATAGCACGCAACTCAATACAAAGGAAATTATCCAGTGTTTTTTTAATACAAATAGCATATTGTGAGATAAAAACACTTTAAAAATACCCCGATAAAATGCCATAGACGACAACCTATTGTGAGATAAAAGAAAAGAAAAGAAAAACAATATAAAGTGGACGATATGTCGTCCCCTAAAAAAAAAAAATTGAATTAGCGCACGTAAGCATGGGCTCTTGGGTAGCTAGCCTTCTTAAAAATTTTAATCAATGCCCTTCTTCTTTTTTATGTATTTTTTATTTTTTTTCATTTTTTATTTAAATTTTAATCAATACCCTCTCTCTTATTTTTAAAATTGTTTGGTTCATTTTTTTAATATTTTTTATAATTATTTATAATATTTAAAAGAGATTATTGTAATTTATTTTTAACTTTTGCCTTTCATATTTGATAGAAATAAATTGTATTTGCATGATGTATTCATAAAAAAGAAAAAATAACCTCTCATATAAAAGTAAATAAAAATGTGTGAATTAAAAAGGAAAGTTATGGTTAAATATTTGCATATTCATCCATCCTTTTAGGAGAAAGATTAGCTTCTCATTTTATTTTTTAATTAAAATTAACAACTATTTCTCAATTTATGGATTCATATATTTTTAATTTATTTTATTAAATAGTATTTTTGTGCTTCTCAATTAAAAAAATCATGATACTTGAAAATTCATTCATAACATTGTTGCGTACTTGGTCTGCCTTTTTTAGGTTAGAAACTATCCAGTATACCAATGCTACTATACTTTGTTGCTCTAGTTGTAACTAGATTTGTTACTCGTGCTTCGCCGCTGGTAGAGAAAAAAAAATTGATGCATTGAACGAGCCAGAAATATTTTTAAAAATAATATGAAATATATGATAATTACAATAACATCCATGAAAAACCTCAAAATCTAAAAATATAACAATAAAAATGACCAAAACACCTTTACAAGAGAGTTTTGTCTCGAAAGTTGTCAAAGTAAATGCAGTATACCGAATAAAAGGAAAGTACATAAATACCCTTGAGCCTGAAGCATAAGAATTTCTTAATCCAAGGCTATAGTAGAAATTTTACTGTGCATAGGAAAAGGCAAAACAACAAATCTAACCGCACACAGTATGTTAAAACAATGGTGTCATAGTGAAAACACATTCTTGTCTCCAATGCCCAAGTCTTGCAAGGCCAGATTCACACCTTCGAATAGTTATTTGTGTCTCAGAGCACTTTAAAACCTTTAGGAGAATTAGTATTTTGGATAATACCAATCATGAGAAAGAAATTAAATTGCTACAGTATGTAAAGAATTTGTAGGAATAAGAAACCATGTAGACTAAAACAAATGTTGAGATATTAGCCGAAATCTGGATAAAAATAATTTATTTTAAAAATATTTAATTAATTAATTAGAATTCTTTTTTAAACTAGTATTTAGAATTCTTTATTAGATTATGATATTTTAATTTTTATAATATTTCTATAAATACAGTGGTTTTATATATAGAATTTAAAAGCGTTGAACATCCATGAATAAATAAATAAGAGAAGGTAGGTTTGAATATTTTGTGTATTTTTAATTTTTTAAGAAAAAACAAGTAAATTTTGGAAAAGTGAACAATGCATTTTGCTCCATAGATGACTTTGAGGGAGGAGTGATTGATTTTTATTTGTTATGTGGTATAACCCTTAACAATACAAAATATAAAATCAAAATCATGAAAATTTATATAAGATAAGAAAGCACATGCAGGATCCCCTACCTTTTGCTTTAGTTTTCTATAGTGAAAGTTATACAAGATGTCTCTTTTCTGAAAAAGAAAAGGCAAAATTATACTTTTTCTCTTTTTTTCAAGCGAGTTTGATGCATCTGTTTTTTCTGTCGTAGAAAGTAAAACTTAAGATTCATGTCCGAAAACCTGGAGGAAGGTTCACGATTATATGCAGAAGGGATTTGTTGAACTTGAGATCCAAGTCTCACAGGGGTCACCTTAATGGTGAATAGAAAAATAGTGAGTTCACCCATATATAGTTTTAGTATATTTGTTGTGTTCATCTTTGTTTATATGAATATTTTTGCTTACGAATAGTTCAACAACAGAGCAACCATAAGTATTCTGTGATCAACTTGTGTGAGCTCACCAAGCACCAGTTACGACCATGATGGGGAAAGCATCCCGTACGTTGCCATGGTCAACATTGCCATTTTTCTCTTAAAACCCAGCTCTACAATTGTCTTGGTACGTGCATGCAACATGCACCTCTTAGTTCACTGGAATTAATCTTATTATAATGTGCAGGAAAGCAATCAGACACTAGATCGAGCTCGAGAGGATGCCAATGGACGCCTTCTAGTTATCAGACCTGCTCTTGAGTTTGTCAAGCTTATGTCCAAGGCAATGCTAGCCATTCTTGGATTAATTAAAGAATGCTAGATAATAATCCGAAGGTTAAAATTCATGAAGCAACAGAAGAAAGATACGTGGAAAATCCAAGTTTGCAATTTAAACCAGTAAACTCCAGTGGGATTGCAGAGACAAGGATGGCGAAGGTAATGCAACAAGGGTTTTTTCTCCGTACGGATGACTAGCTTTAAAATGTTAAATTAGGGTCTGTTCATTACGACGCTTGAGGCTTGATCAGCAGTTTAGCTCTATCCTATTCCATTAATCCAGGCTCCTGCTTTCAAATAGAACCTCCCAAATTCAAATCTTCGTGAAGTTGATAATATTCCTTTATTTTGGCCATACATAAATTGCAACTTGTATCATTGGCAGGGATGAAGGATAAACCTTTTGGTGAGTGACGCATGCATGCAGTCGCTTATAGCAATATTTTCACTTGCTAGCATCTTAATAAAAGCTTAGAAATTGGTTTTTCATGGTGTTTGTAAATTTTTCTTTCTGCTGATCTTCGATGTCTTATCTTTTTCTTTCTTTTTTCTTTTATCTCTCCTCTCTTCTTATTTTTATACCATATATATATATATATCAACTACTTAGTTAATAATTGGGTCGTTTGTTGTCCAAGGGATGCAAAGTTAGGGTTCGAACAAGTAGCAAGTAGTGCTGGATCCGTTGAGGTGGAAAATCCATCATTCGTATGGTGTACACGGGCCTAGGATTCTAGGCCAATTCAAAGGGATGGCCATGGCCTTGTGCCCTTGGGTATACATTCCTTTTCCTTATAAAAATCACTTTCTTCAATTAGCTGCCTCGTCTTTACAACATTAATTATTCTCTCTTTTTCTCTTCTCTTTTAAAACTTCAAGTTTCCCTCTATTTCTTTTTTCATTTTCACAATAAACTTCTAGTAAAATAATTAATCCCTGTATTTATATCAAGGTTAGAATACACAATTAAAACTAATTGTTAAATTTGAAAATCAGGGAGTCTTCTTTTCACGTTTTCTGTAACATAACACTAGTAATTTTAATGTATATAACATAAAAAATTGCATGATGATAAAGGCAGTATTATAGTTTAAAGATCAAATTTACAATCCATCAATATAATGATTAGTGTTTTATATTCAAGAACAAGCAGAGAAAAAAGTATATGTCATCTGCGTAAGTGAAGGTGGCGTTTAATATTTGATTAAATATTTTTATTGAATTTCAATTCGTTACATTTTTAACAAAACACTTGCCTGTAAATTAATTAGTTTATCACTGCATTTTTCTCTTTTAGGAGATGTAATAAGAATAAAGTTGCCCGACAATTGTTTAACCATCAATTTTTTATCCTTTCAGAGGATAATTTGGAGGGTCATTATAATTACAATTATTAGAAACACTAGAAGAAAAGAGTAAAAAAATTATTTATTTTTATTATTGGCGGCTGACTTGAGCACATTATATATATATATATATATAAAAAGTTAAAAGGTGCGGGAAAATATTATTCCCTCACAACTATTAGCTTTGTTAATTACAATAATAATATATATTATTGTGTTTTATAATTTATTTTGATTTTTTTTAGTTATTGATTTTTTTAATTTAATTTTTATTATATTATAAAGCTAAAAGGTGTGGAAAAAATATTATTTCTCCATACCCATTAATACCGTAAATTACAACAGTAATTCACAATGTTTTTTTCTTTTTATTTTACTTGTTTTTTTCCTTTGGTTATTGATTTGTTTTAATTTAGTCCTTATATAATGTGTCTATGGAGATTTAAAATTGATAATTTATTTTAATTTATTTTTTATATGGTTATTATGATATTAAAAAAATATCTCAGTATTGAATTGATATCGGAAAAATGTTTCAACATCGCAAACGATCTACTTTTTAAAAGGTTTATTTAAATAAAAAATAATTTAAAAAAAAACTAAGTTATTAAACTTTTTTGAGTCAGTGACTCGGTTTATGAATTTGATAAAGTAACCTTGGTTGTTTCAATTTATAAGTTTAGTGAGATAACATTTTAAAAACTACAATTTAATCCTTACAACTTTTTATTTTTGGTCATTGTTTTTCAGGATTTCATGTTTGAATCATGAACTTCATTTATTTTGTGTTCTAATCCTTATAAATTGAGATGGGAGAGAGTTGCTAGAAATTGAAAAATAAGATAAAAAGTGGTCAGTTGATAATATTTAGGCCATAAAAAAAATTTAAAAAATTGTTCATTTTGCCATGGTGTCTAACTCATGGACATCATGGGCTAAATAATATGCATGACTTGATCTTTTTTTTGTATTCTTGGTATTTTTTTTATTCTTGATAATTGTTTGATTATTGTTAAATATTGATTTTCAGTTTCATCATTTCATGTGATATTCATATTATTTTAGATCAAATAATTTGTTTCGGTTTGCATACTAAATCCATATTTGTGATATGAAAAATATCCTAACATTAATTTGATGCTTGATTTTGTAAAGCAAGATTCAGTTTTTTCAATTAAAAATTTAATACAATAATAATTATCAATTATAACATAAAAATTTCTTTTCTTTTCCGTTGTTCATGGAGCATGAATAAACTACAATTTAGTCCCTAAAGTTTTTAAGTTTGTTTCTTTTTCAGCTCTTGTTTTTTAGGGTTTCATGTCCCAGTTCCAAACTTCATTTATTTTGTATTTCAATCCTTTAAAATTTAGAGCAAAGAAAGAAAACCATTGAAAAATAAGAGAGGAAAGAGAAAGTATATATTTATCACATGTTAGCTACAAAAAAATATTGATTTTGGTGTTAATGAATTTATCTTTGAGAAAGTGACTAAATAAAAATAGCTTTTTATTTCAAACATAGCATGAAAAGTAGATCAAAACTCATAAAAAATATTTCCTACTGGGTTGGATTTTATTTTTCAAAGTCACTATAGATTATTTTTTTGATTTTTGAAAAGAGTTTTACGGAGCTTTCTAAAATATTTTAGAGTGTTTTCAAGTGAAAACAAATTAAAATTTGGATTTTGGAGCTCAAAATAAAACAAAGATACTAGAGATAGTTTTTTATATTTTTTTTATTTGAAAAGATGGAAATTCACTTGATTTTTTTTAAAAAAAAACAAATTAATTTATATTTTGTTTTGTGTTCGTTCCTTCAATGGCACATTTATGTTTCTTGTACCTTGAAACATTAATAAAATATAAACTAAGAGACAAGGTGAAGCTTCAAGGTTTTTGAAAAATACTGTTAGAAAAGGCTTTTCTTCTTCTTCTTTTCTTTTCTGTTCACGGATGTTGAATTATTAATGTTAAAGTTTTCTTGTCAATATAACGTTAATGTCGGTATTAATTATTAATGTTGACGTTCATGTTAAAAATTCTTATAAATTCTCTCCAAATAAAATATGGTTGGAATCAAGATTATAAAAATAACAAATTAACTTTTAAAATTTTATAATTTTATGAGTTAATATATATCTAATATATTAAATTAAATTAAAACTAAAAAATTATTAAAATTAATCAAACTTGGTAAAATCAAATTGATTTTATGAGTTTAAAAAAATATAAAACTGTGACTTCTGGTAATTTGTATCTTAATATTTTTATTATTTTAAATTTATAACTTGTAAAATTTGTGTAATTTGATAATCAATGATTTGATTTTGACTATAATTATTATAATTTTTTTAACGATATAAGTTATTTTTGGATTTTATTTCTATAAAATTAAAATACATATTTATTATTCATAATTTCTTATGTAACCTTTTAACATATCAATTGATATATTGCTATATTTTAGCTAACAAATATATATATAATAAAAGTTGTAAATTGATATGTTTCACTCTTGCGGTCTATCAAAATTTAAAAGGATTCGTTTTTTTGTAAATGATGAAATAAGTGAGTTGATTTATCCAATAAATAAAGGAATTAATATGAATAAAATAAAAATATTTGAATTTTTTTATTGTTTAATTTAATTATATTGTATTATTAATTATTACTCAATTAAAATTATTGATATATAAATAGTTAAAATATTTTATTTATAATTTTATAATTTTAATATTTTATTAACATTCTACTGGTCTATCAAAGCATTTAAAAAAGCATTTCTGACAACATGGGTGGAATATTTTGAAATCCAAGGGAGTAACTTTTACTGCCGTAAATATGCGATAGGTGGGGGCAATGGTAAAAAGGCACCCCGTATTACGTGGCGACTTGGGGTAGCAGTACCATCGATTACACGAATAAATAATAAATCAAGTCAAATTAAATTTAAAGTTCCCTTTAAAAATAAAGCTGGAGAGTGAGACGCCGCGACACAAACGCCTCCCCTCTACCTCCACGCATCTCTCACTCTCCTGCCAATTCTCCCAAAACCTTGTCACCCCTTGAAGTACAACATATTCACCAAAATACCACTCGAAAGTGTAAAATCTCACTAAATCCTCCATCCTTGCAAGCTCCGGTGACCGATCACCGGACCCAAAATCAAACACCATGCAGCCGGGAGAGACAATTTTTCGGTCAGCTCTGGACAAACCCCTACACCAGCTAACAGAAGATGATATTTCTCAGGTCACTCGCGAAGATTGCCGCCGTTACCTCAAAGAAAAAGGTCTCTCTAGCTTAAGTATAGTAGTAGCGAGTCATTATTTTTGAGTTTTCTGTCGTTTTAACCCGTGTTGGTGGTGGTGTCCGTACAAAAAAAATAGGTATGAGAAGGCCGTCGTGGAACAAATCGCAGGCAATACAGCAAGTGATTTCACTCAAAACACTCCTCGAAGGGACGCCGGAGACTGAATCTCCAAGGCGACGACTCTACATTCCCCGCCCTCCTCCTCATCCTCCTGATAACACTCCTCGTGTGCGTTTCTCTGCCGTTAAACCCTCTGTCTTTCCTCTTCTTATTTTATTTTTATTAAATAAATGAAAAGTTAAGGACTGCTTTACTTAATCTTCTTCTTCTTCTTCTTCTTCTTCTTCTTCTTCCTTTAAATTCTAATTAGAATATATAATGTGAATTTGTAGGTCCCTCCAAATTCCTCTGTTTCAGAGAGGGGAGCAAGTGCTGAAACGCCGATCTCGGTGCCAGCCGAGGAGCCAGTTCCGTGCCGGCAACACGATCCTCCAAATCCCGATGTTCCTGCCGATCCTCTGCCTCCTGTCCATGCCGCCGTCACCGAGAATGCTTCGGTTTCTCCAAGGTTGTTCCTTCTTTTGTTTATGCAAGTAATGCATTAGACAGCCTTATTATTGTTGTTTTTTTTCTTTTAAAAAAATCCTTGCCGCGGGCAAAAACTTATTATTGATTTTGCTAGTCAAGTTAGTGATGATGATTACCTTATTATTGATTTTGTTAGTCAAGTAAGTGATGATGATTACAGTGCCAACGCCGGCATGTTTGACTCAAATGTGGATAGTGTGTGCTTGCTTTTGGTGTGGATTAACATGTATTGTTCTAGACCATGATGGGCAGTCAAAAGCAGTGTTTCAACTGTTGACTTTGTTTGGTGCTATAATGTTTGTATAATCCTGCTTGTTAGTTTTTGGTTACGTGTGGGGTGTTTTATTGCATTTTTACTGTTGTCGAGAAGTAAAATGTAGTTATGTTTGTTTGTGTCTTGGCTAAAGTTGAAAGCATGATGATTCAAATCGGTTTGAACTTTGAAAATTATTGGGTTTCGGTGTCGTCTTCATCAACATCTCTTTTTTTCTGATAAATTACTTTGTTCTGTGCATAGCATGTTATTGTAAGCCACCATTTGAGCAGAAGAGCTGAATTAACATGCGTGATAAAGGGTGTTGGCGCTAAACATGGTGATCATAGAACTAGACCTCTTAATTGTGTAGGTTTTTTTGAAAGTTTGAGCTATCGGTTGGAGACTATTCTGATGTCAGATTAGAATAGTTAGGGATGAGACTCTTTTATGAAGTCTGCATGCCAGCATATGCCATTATTTCGGCATATAGTCCGCAGACAATTTTTTGCCAACATTGTAGGAGAATATATTATCTAGCTGATAGATGCATTGATGTTGCTTTTAGCTAGATGCTGTGCTGGCTAGGACTAAGAGGATCTTCTCCGTTGTCTATTGTGGTGTTTTGAAGAAATCTTCATGTTCCGCATTATGTATGATTCACTGTTTAAGTAATGCTAGCTGTCTTATTGTACTCTCACACAACTAGCATTACTGTGGGGTATTATTTTAATCTCTTGGATGATACTTCTCTATGTTGTGGTAAAAACCAGTAACTGAAGTTCAACAAACTGAAAAATCTGTTTTAATATGTCAGAACTACAGGTATGGCAAAAGAATCAGCAGGACAGATGACAATTTTTTACTGTGGGAAGGTAAACGTCTATGATGATGTACCGAGAGACAAGGTGATGAAAGCTCTTTCTTTTCTGTAAATACGGTGCAGTGTATATAAAGTACATTGGCCTTCTAAAGTGATTGTTTGCAGGCGCAAGCAATAATGCATCTTGCTGCTAGCCCATTTGCTCCACCTCAGGATGCTTCTTCAGATGTAATTCCGACATTAAGGCCTTTACAATGCCAGTTAGAAACTCCAGGTGTCAAAGCTGCACCAAATTCAATTGTGGCGAGTTTTCCAACCCTTCCAACAGGTTGGTTATTGAGTAGTATTAAGGTGTTTTTTACTGTTATGTTTGCAAGTCAAATCCTATGTGAGTTCAGTTTCATTTCCTTATATATTTCAGGGCTCCACACGCCCGTGCACACAAATTAAAGCTTTGTTTTTATATTATTGGATAAATGGCAATCATTTTCATCCAGAAGCGCCAACCTTTATTAACTAGTTGTCATGCTTATACTTTAAGTGAAAGGGGCAGATAGTGGTCAGCTTCTCTGGGAAGAAAGCAACATAGCTCGTGAAGACAACCTAGGTAAATACTCATACTAGTCATCTCATAAAAAAATCCTGTTTGTTTGATTGGTAGATGTCTATCGCACCTTTTTTCACATACTTTTACTCTTATATGGCCACATTAAGCATCTTAATCATAGTCTTGCCTTATTGATTTGATTCAAATGTTTAAGGAAAATCAGTTCACATTTTGTGGCACATCTTTCTGAACTTATTTATGTTCCATCAAACTTATGTGTGGAAACAAGAACCCCATCCCAGCTCATTATGTGAAATGTTATTGAAACTTCAATTCCCTGTGTAATTTCAACGCTTGCTGATGATAACACCATCTTATCATGTCGGCATGGGGTTGATTCTCCTTTCCTTTTCTAATCTGCCTCCTTGGTTTCTGTACCAGCACTGTTTAGTGTTTAATAATTAATGACATTGCTCCATTTTCCTTCACTATGATAGTCACTCTTCTCTTCCTTATCTTCTTCCTTTTTTCCTTTCAAAATTTTTTAGAAGGCTCTACAAGCAGAAAAGCATCCTTACAAAGATATTTTGAGAAGAAGAAAGACAGGTATCATAAATTGTTCATATATTTTTCATTGCAACAAAATAAATGTACAAGCAGTCTTTTTTTCTTTGTTATTTGGTGCTCATACCCTGTTAGGTGAAGGTTCAAGAACAAGAGAAAGGTGGCAGTGCCTTCTGCTAGCTTAGACGTCTACTTAAGCCATCTGGTTGGAGATCAAATCTCAAATGATAATCGGAACCTAAATGATGCCTGCTCTCCTTCCCAACCCAGGCCTCCCCAAACACCTAACCGATGCAGCTCTGTTGACAATGTAACAAAAAATGGCATCCTCAAAGCTGACCTTAACAACAAAGGTGATGCAGATTTATCTTGTTGTCCTCACTTTAGTTCCAAGCAGATTAATGCATGGTGCTTATGCTTGGAATGTTGAAGATCAGGTTTTTTTTTAGCAAATTAACACTATATAACAAAAATTGTGACCTGAATACAAATATCTGCCCTGACTCTCAGTGTTCAGGAAAAAATGTGCTCTGCTGTGTTCTGATCACTAATTTGAAACTGCATTGCCTATCAAAACTCTTAGAAAATATGACATACACTGTCCCATTAAATTATTGGGTCACTCCTGTCATGTTAGCTTTTGATTCTCTCTCTTGGAAAGATATTATGCTTGATGTAGAGTTAACCACACCTGTTATGAACAATCTCGCCGTATATTCACTCAAATAATCTCAAAAAGTTGCCCCTGTTAACCATGACATCTTATTCCAGGATCTGCACAAAAGATTTTTCTGCAATTCAACTCTTGGTTCTTTACTTAAAGTGTTGATTGGAAAAGATGCAGCATATTGTTGAGTTTTTGAAAATACATGTTAACTTAACTGACAGAAACAGAAAAGAATTGTTAGCGCCTGGATGCACTGATCTTTTTATCAGACGGGCATTACTCTATAGACAATTGAGTGTTGTTTTTATTTGTATTGCATTCTCAATGTGAAACCATTGTACTGGTGCTAATTCATAAGCTATTTGACTGATGAGTTCTGATTGTGGTGTTACAGATGTCCCAGAAATCTGAAATCTGAATACGTGGAGGATGAATCTGTTGCACAGCATGCGGTTCGTTCGTTTGAGCAAGGAATCGCGTCGATCGCCATCCGATGACCCATTTTGATATCAGTCAAGGCAGTAGAGTTTAGCTCCCTTGGAAGAGTTTGTACTGTAAGGTAAATAGTTTGTTGTAACTGCGGCCATTTTAAAGTTATTAATGAGGAAACAAATTATAAGAGAAGATCTATCAACCCTTGCATGTATCCATTTTAAAGTGTCTGAGCCTGCAAGACTTGATAAGCTGACAGGCAAAATGAGCTCTGGCAACATATACACATAACATGGAGTTTGAATTGATGCCTAAAGATTGGCATCTGGTCCTGATTTTCAGATTAGACAAATTTAAAGTATTGAGCCATGAAGGGAACGCGAAACTGGGACGTCAGGTCCGCCCATCATATCATCTTGAAGGAAGATTTTGAGTGGTTCTGAAGAGGACCCATGAATGACCCGAAGGTAGGGCATTAGGATAAGTGAAAGGGACGTTCTGGTTAACAAATGTGACTGCATTGGCGACCATTTGGCCTAGCGAGTGAGAATGATGTGTGCTTTTGGATGATCATCAAGGCAAACGAATCTAAACCCACCACGCACTGCCCCCACGATTTGTCTAAATTTCAACCATTGTGGCAATCCAGAATAATTCCTAGGTGATGTCCCCACCACCCTGTGGCATTTTCGCACCCTACTATTTAGCCTTATTCCCCTTTTTTCATTTTTTCCTGTTTAACACTTGATGATACGTGCATGACACATGATATAATTAATCAATGGTGGGGGTCAATTATTTCCTTAAAGGTACCCCAATGGAAATAGTATTATTACCGTTTGAATTTTATGTGCGCGTCATTTCCTTGCCAATCCACTACACCACTGAGGCTCCCTCTTCTCTTGATTGCGTGTTTGTTGTTTCCAGGGCATCCATTTAACTAGTAGCAGCATTTAGGAATGCAGTTGAAATGTATTTATTAAAATCTTGATTATTTTTTTTAATGGTTTTAGATTATTTTAATGTTGAAAATAATTTTTTAAAAATAAAAAATATATTATCTTAATATATTTTCAATTAAAAATTATTTTAAAATTCAATAATTACTACACCCTTCTCGAATATCGTTTTAGCATGTCACACCCTTTTTTTTTTTTTTTAATCTTTTCTGTCACTTCTATCGTTTGGTGGCTGATTTTTAAATTAACATTGGCTCGAGATATTGAGATTGAAGTGTACGATAATGCAAAGGTTTCTATATAGGCCAGGATTTGATTATTTAGAGAAGACATAAAGCAGGTGCACTAGCTTGTTAAAAAAAAAACATAGCAGTTGCGTAGCTAAGATGTCACAGAAACATGATTAAGCCTATGCTTACTTTCATTCAGACAAAAAAAAATAATATTTTTTTGTCTTTTAAAACTCTACCAACTGAGAAGAGGTGAGAATACTTACCTAACAGTAGAATTAAAACAAAAACAAAAGGAAGAGTGAACTGAAATGCTAACTGTTAAACCCACAATTACAAGCCACAGAACAGGATTGGGGTTGGGCAGTTGGCATTCAACGACCAATCAAGTCGTAGCAGTATAAGAGAAGAGAAGAGGAGTGGGGGATAGCGTGGTTTGCCACTCGCTGGTTGTAAGAAGGAGCATGTGCTGCTGATTGCTTCTTAATTGCAACGGGAGACTCTTCGATGTAAACCACTCGTACCTACGTAGACAACAATTACGAGGAGGTATTAGCTTTCCCTTAAGCACAGTCCAACTTGCTTGGTTAACGAGGAGGTATTAACTCGGAAAATTTGTAATTTATTTTAAATTTTAATTTGAATTTGATTTATATTAACTTGTTAGAATATATTAAAATGATATTTTTTTATTTTATAAAAATTATTTTTGATATTATTATATTAAAATGATTTGAAAATACTAAAAAAATATTAATTAAAAATAAAAAAATTAAAAAATTTTAAATCTTTTTAAAAACACTTTTAAAATATAAAAGCAAATAGGTACAAGTTAGTATTAAAATTTTTATTAAAAAACAAAACGGCCTTGTTTTTATTAAATCTAGTATTGTAAGTGGAAAAATACTCTGGATTATTTTATAATTTAATTATTTGTAAAATAGATTAGAGAATGATTTAGGATATACACCAGGCATAACAAAATTAAAATATAAACTATAATTTTAAAAATTAAAAAGATTAAACATAAAAACATCTAAATTATATAACACGTCAAATCCCAAACTGAATCTAACAAACTGAATCTAACAAGTATAGTTTTCCTCAATTATAGCATTTGCTAAGCAGTGGCGGCATCGGCAGCATTTCGATCTTTGGATCATGGGCGTCCTATTCTTTGAACTGGAACTTCTTACACTAGCTGTTAAAATTCAACAAAAGAATCCTTAGTATTTTGAAAAATTGGTATGAGAAAATGATAGATATTGTTTTTTAAATGATTTTTATTTGAAAATATATTAAAATAATATATTTTTTTATTTTTTAAAATTTATTTTTAATAGTATATATAAAAACAATCTAAAAAAATAATAAAAACAAAAACAAAATATTTAAAACTCTTGAAAAGCTTCCGAGACGGTGACGTGCTTTGTGCCCTGTTGTCGACCCAAAAGAAAAAAAAAACACCTTTTGTTTCAGATTACACTTGGTAACCGGCTATGGTTCAGGGAAAAATTAAATTATAGCTCTGTGTTCGGTGTGAGTGTCGCACAGAATCTTTGCTCTGCCTTTACTTAATTTCTGCTTAACCATAATTCAATCACCCAATAAATTCAAAAGGACCCCACAATAATTGTTGTCATCTAGACAATCTCAACTACAAGATGCCAAAGCTTCTGTTCTGTAATAGCATGCCTTTCTCGATCCACACCAAAAATAAATAATTTTTCAAAGAAAAATAATATTTTATCATACGACGTCGACTACCCTGTTAATTATGTCCAAATTATCGAAATCCTTAAAAATAAATTATTTACATTATATATATATATATATATATACACACACATAATTTTTTCGATTTTCCCATTAGTTCTTGTGCTTCCAAGCTACAAAAATTTCTCTACTTTTTCTCTCCGGTCTCCAACGACAACAAAATTTAGAGAGAGAGAGAAGCAGAAAAAGGAAAAAACTTTCCCTTTAACCAAACAAAAAAGAGTTATCAAAAGAGGGAATTAAGAATTTTTTCCCTTTGGATTCCTTCACTTTGATCACTCTGCAACTTCCTCAGCTTTTGTTCGGTCAATCTCTGGTTTCGCTCTTCAAATTCAAAGCCACTAGAGCTCAACTGCGTCACTCACCTCTTCTGATTTTATTGTTAACTATTCCTTGTTCTAGTTTCTCATTTTGTGTTTTTTTTTAAGGGATACGAAGTGGGTTGGGTTTGGTTTGCCTTTTTTGGTAGAGAAATTAAGGTAGCTGTTGGTGTGGGTGGGTCTTACGTCTTTTCTGCTCTCTTTCATTTTCTTGTTGAAGGTGACTGGGGATTTTTGTTGTGTAATTGAAGATTAGATTTCAAGTTATTTTCTTTCTATATCTGTGGATTTGAGCCAAACCAAGAGGGATCTGTAAGATTGTGATTGCCATAAAACCTCCCTTTTTTGGTTTGTATTTACTTATTCAGTGAAACCTTTTCCACGCGATAGTTAGCCTGTTGTGTTGTAATTTTGTGAACTGTTATTTAGATAGGAATTGTTGTTCTGTGGGGTTGGAAGATCTATCAGCTAAGTGTAGTGATGTGTGTTCACAAGCAACAGTTTAGGCTTTATATTGGTTTGCTTTGTACTGCCAAATCTTAGGTTCATTTCAGTTGGGGAGGACGAGGGGAGAGAGAGGGAGGGGGAGAGAGAGAGAGAGATTAGAAAGAGTGGGGATAATACCTATCTGACTACTGTGGAGATCTGGGACTTGTTTATAGCCCCATGAGGTCTTCCTTTACTTCTGAGTCCTGTAAAGAATCACAGCTCAATTCCTTAAATCCACAGTCATGGCTTCAAGTTGAAAGAGGGAAGCTTTCCAAATTATCCTCCCAGTCTTCTACCTCTCCTACTTCTTCTTCACCATCCATGTAAGTTTTTCTTTACATCTGTTGTGGTTTCCATAACTAAAAAATTTTAAAAGTTTTTATATTTGATTTCAATAGATTGAGATTTCCTTTTCTTGTTGGGTTAATTAGAGAATCATTTATCAAGGTCCCTGAACCACCTGTGCAACCATTCTTTAAACCTGGTGATTATGTAGAAGTTTTAGCTCAGATTCATGAAGAACTTGAATCCTGTTCTCCGCAAGAGAGGTCAAATCTCTATTTATTTCAATATCAACTGTTTAAAGGCCTTGGTGAAGCCAAATTGATGCGAAGAAGTCTCCGCTCAGCTTGGCTGAAGGGCAGCACTGTGCATGAGAAGCTTGTATTTGGGGCATGGTTGAAGTTTGAGAGACAAGGAGAGGAGCTTATTTCGGATTTGCTTGCCACATGTGGTAAATGCGCACAAGAGTCCGGTCCAATAGATGTTTCCTCCGACCTTGATATTGATATAAGTTCAAGTTCCCGTGAGACAGTTTCAATGATGAATGGCAGCCATATTTTAAGAAGTGTCTCTTTTAAAATTGGAGATGAGAAAATAGTTTGTGATAGACAGAAAATTGCCAGCCTTTCTGCACCATTTCATGCCATGCTTAATGGATGTTTCTCTGAGTCACTTTGTGAACACATAGATTTATCTGAAAACAACATATCGCCTTTGGGTTTTAGGGCAATAAGCGAGTTCAGCATAACTGGTAGTTTGAATGAAGAATCTCCAAATGTATTGTTGGAAATGTTGATTTTTGCAAATAAATTTTGTTGTGAAAGGCTAAAAGATGCATGCGATAGGAAACTTGCATCTTTAGTGTCTTCCAGAGATGATGCTGTAGAGCTCATGGAATGTGCCCTTGAAGAGAACTCTCCTGTCCTTGCTGCATCATGTTTACAAGTTTTCTTACAGGATCTACCTGATTGCTTGAACGATGATCGGGTAGTGGAAATTTTAAGCCATGCTAATAAACAAGAGAAAATGATCATGGTTGGGCCAGCCTCATTTTCATTATATTGTTTATTAAGTGAAGTTGCTATGAACCTTGATCCTCTGTCAGATAAAACAGCTTGTTTTCTGGATCAGTTGGTAAAGTCAGCAGAAACTAACCGACAGAAGCTGTTGGCTTTTCATCAATTGGGATGTGTACGGCTCTTGAGGAAAGAGTATGATGAAGCTGAGCATCTTTTCGAGGCAGCTTTAAATGCTGGCCATTTATATTCTGTATCAGGCTTGGCTAGGCTGGGTCGCATCAGAGGTCACAGGCTTTGGGCTTTTGACAAGCTCAGCTCTGTGATTTCATCTGGTACTCCACTTGGATGGATGTACCTGGAGAGGTCCTTGTGTTGTGAGGGTGATAAGAGGTGGGAAGACCTTGAAAAAGCAACTGAGCTGGACCCAACCCTAACTTACCCCTACATGTATCGGGCTGCTGCTTTGATGAGGAGACAGAATGTTCAAGCTGCACTTGCAGAAATCAATAGAATTCTTGGTTTTAAACTCGCATTAGAATGCTTGGAGCTCCAGTTCTGTTTCTATCTAGCTCTTGAGAATTATCAAGCAGCAATTTGTGATGTTCAGGCAATTCTCACGCTCTCCCCTGATTATAGGATGTTTGAGGGACGGGTGGCAGCATCCCAACTCCGTACCCTTGTGCGTGAGCATGTTGAGAATTGGACAACAGCAGATTGTTGGCTGCAATTGTATGATAGGTGGTCTTCAGTTGATGATACGGGGTCCCTCTCAGTCATATACCAGATGCTTGAATCTGATGCAGCCAAAGGTGTTCTATATTTCAGGCAGTCTTTGCTTCTCCTTAGGTATGCTCTTAAATTTTAATAGTTTACAGGCATTGCTGCTTAAAATAATTTCCAGGGTCCAGACTTTGTTGACGAGTTAGCTAGCATGTGTGTCCCCTACATTACGGCATATGCAACCTCTAAATGAATGCACCTAGTGAACAATATCCGAACATTATGACTGTAGGATAGACTATGGTTTCCTTCTCCTTTCTTTTTTTGTCTTATTATGTTGTCAATAATGAGAATCAGTTTATAAGCTTATTTTCTTTACTCAGCATTCTTTTCTCCAAAACATGTTTCTTTAATTTTCTTGACAAGATGCACTTTTCACAGTGGGTATGGCTTATGATTCCTTATAGCACAATGTTCACTTGTATATAGTTTCTATATTGGAGGTTAGTAAGATTATGGTTGACTAGGATTGCCAATAAACCCTATCTGAACATGATCAGGTTGAACTGTCCTGAGGCAGCCATGCGGAGTTTACAATTAGCCCGTCAACATGCATCAACTGAACATGAACGTCTAGTTTATGAAGGTTGGATCTTGTATGATACGGGTCATTGCAATGAAGGGCTTCAAAAAGCTGAGGAGTCTATCAACATCAAGAAGTCCTTTGAGGCCTTCTTCCTTAAAGCCTATGCATTGGCTGACTCTAGTCTGGATCCATCTTGCTCTTCAACTGTTATTTCCCTGCTCGAAGAAGCTCTCAAGTGCCCTTCAGACAGATTGCGCAAAGGCCAGGTATGGTTTTCCTGTCCCCTACTTTTTCTTTGAAATGGGAATTGCTGGCATTTGGTAGCAGTCATTAGCAACTTCAATCAATTACACTGTTGTAGTTTTTGTCAAGGTTTTCTGGTGTTAATACCTAGGGCAGGTCTTATTGATTTATAAAAAGAGAAACAATAAGAGAGAGAACAAAAAATCTTGTGCTTGTGTCAAAAACATTGCAGCAGATCATTTTTTGGTGATTGGGCAGATTCTGCTATGATTGGCTACTATTGATTGGTAGGTGATAGAGTGAAATGTGCTATGATTTGTTACAATTGATTGGTTGGTGATAGAGCAGCGCAGCAGTTCAATCAAAGTATATACAGTGGTGACTTCATTGGTAGTTACTGATGCTCCAAGGTATTTGAGACACATGAAGCTGGTTAGAATCCTTGGAGTGGTATTCATTTAAAAAAAAGCGTAAAAAACTAAGAAAAGAATTCATGGAGTGGTGGTCATTTTTTGGGTGCTTATCATGTATTGAAGTGCAGATTCATGTGCCTCTGTTTCTAAACTCTGTTTTAGATAAACTATTTTGTATCTCAAAATGAGAGTCGTATAATTATGAACACCTGCAGTTCATTCTGGGGTGGCCCTCGTGGGAAAAGTACTCGATATTTGTCTTCACTGTTTCCAATATGTTTGACCGTGGAGAAACCACTGTACATGAGCCTAGAGCACCCTTATGTGTTGCATGAAGGAGGTTAGCCTTACTGGCAGAGTTGAACTTAAAGTGGCTCCAGTGGTATGAGATAGATCATGTATGCAATGTTTATTCGTAATTCTTTGAGACCTTGGTGTCAGAATGGTCATAGTTTATTTACTTGTAAGATTTTGTATGACGCCCATTTCATTTTCCCTTTGGGCCCAAATCTGAATTGGTAGTTTCTTGGGTGGAATGATGAATCACTTATCGTTTATCATTGCATTCTGCATCTGGCATCATGTTAAGGTCCTAATATATGCAAGCAAGCCTGTGCTAATATTGTAGTTCTTGAAACTTTATTTGTTAGGCACTCAACAATCTTGGAAGTGTCTATGTCGACTGTGGGAAATTAGACTTGGCAGCTGATTGTTACATCAATGCCCTTAAGATCAGGCATACCAGAGCACACCAAGGACTTGCTCGAGTACATTTTCTAAGAAATGAAAAGACTGCTGCATATGAGGAAATGACGAAACTTATTGAGAAAGCCCAAAACAATGCATCTGCCTATGAGAAGAGGTCGGAGTATTGTGATCGGGAACTTACGAAAGCAGACCTTGAGATGGTTACGCAGTTAGACCCCCTTCGAGTGTACCCTTACAGATACCGAGCTGCAGGTCTGATGCAACCCCACCCCCTGTACTTTTGAATAAGACAGTACCACAATTAGTTTGGGATGTAGAACTGAGCTTGAAAGAAAGGGTGTTTTTTTTTTTTTTTTAACATATCATTTAGCTTAAAGCTCAATGATACTGAAGCTGCATTGTGTTTTTTGTTGGGCAGTGTTAATGGACAGCCACAAGGAGAAAGAAGCCATTGCTGAACTATCGAGGGCAATTGTATTCAAAGCAGACCTTCACCTTCTACACTTGCGGGCAGCTTTTCATGAGCACACAGGTGATGTATTGGCTGCTCTACGGGACTGCCGTGCTGCTCTCTCTGTGGACCCAAACCATCGAGAGATGCTGGAACTTCATAACAGAGTGAACAGCCATGAGCCCTGAATTCACAAGGACCCAAAATCATCGAATGCATATAACAAATACTACAAGCATGTTAACGTCCGTCACTTTTTTTTTTCTTTTTTTTATAGTAATTAATGCTTTTACATTTTTGTAATTTAATTTAATCAATATCTTAAAATATCCATGTTCTTCTCTCCATGATGGCATATGAACCAAAAAGGGTAGTCAATGAAGCAATGGATTTAACGCTATCTTTCTCCAATTTCAAACGTTGCGACATCTTCCACGCAGAAATGAAAGATCAAAGCTTTGTGGAAACCAAGAAAAATCTCCACGCTTGATGCTGCAAGAATGACGGGCACAGACATGTAGCAGTCATCTATAGGGTGTGGGTTAATTATTGGTGTTCATTGATGAGGTTTTCCTCCCTTCTGATGAGAATACAAGAGATGTGTGCACCTCACCTCGTTATCACTGTAGCGAACCTCTAAGGAAGCAGAACAGCAGACCACAAGGTGCAGCTGTTCCCTAGCCATCCCACACTGTGGAGTTGAGGCTGTTGGCATAGAACTGTCAGGGACACTTTATATCTTATTTTGTGACTCATGCTTTAGGCCTTTTCTTTTTCCTTTTCTTCTGTGTTTTTTTCTCTAAAATCCGTAACAGCCCGAAAGAGAAAGATGTTTTTCTAAAGCCACTTAGAAGTTAAAAGTTACAAAAAAAAAAAAAAAGTTACATATAAAAGCATCTTGCATCTTAACAGCATGTATCGCCATCAGATAAAAAACAATTACAGCTGTGACCCTTAGACATTTAACCCGATGGCCTGTAAGTTTTCTAACATGCAAAACAGAAGCCTAAAATTAAAGCAAAATTGAAACTTTAAATTTTTCTAGCTTAGGTAGGTAAATTGGAAATGCCTTTAAAAACCTAGGATATTTGTTTGGGTAATTACCATAAGTACCGGGTGGTATTTCATATAACTGCGGGTAACATTTGGTTATTGTTGTGAGATACAGAAAGGAAATAAACAATAAAAATAAAAAAATATTTAGTTGAAGAGATAAAAATATGAAAATAAATTTGTCACTTTGATAAATTTGGAGTGAATTTTTATATTTAAAAAACATGAGGTGCAGAGAGAATATATTTTCAAAAACAATATTTATTATTTTTTATTCCTAAAATATCTTTGTACAAGACTTTTGATTCTAAAATTATCTAATTAAAACATATAAAAATAAACATGATTATTATTATAATTTTAAAACTCAACTCAAGAGGTCGATTTTGGGTAAATCTTAGGTCACTAGCTGAGACCCAGGTTATGGGTCGGGTTGACCAGAGTTAGTATAAGAATAAAGTTAATTATTATCATAGTTTTAAAACTCGATTCGGGGGTCGGTCTGAAACAAAGCTCAGGTCACGTGCCAGAAGAGTTAACCGAAGTTAATCGGGGTTAACATTAAAATAAAAGTTGTTATTATTATATTTTTAAAACTTAATTTAGAAGTAACCTGGAGCAAGACTTAGGTTACAGATCAAGAGGGTCAACTCGGGTTGACCTATATCAATGTAAAGATAAAAATAATTATTATTGTAGTTTTAAAACCCAACTCGGGAGTCGATCAGGGCAAGACGGGTTGAAAGGGTCAACATGGGTTGACTCAGGTCAATACATAAATAAAAGTGATTATCAGCATAGTTTTAAAACTCGACTTCAAAGTCAACTCAAGGTGAAGTTAAGGTCACGAGTTAGGAGAGTCAATTTAATTGACCTAGAATTTTTAAAGAAATAATCAAAGCAATATTGTTTAGAATATTTTTTTCAAAAAAAATTAATAAGTTTTTAAGTTGTGTTTTATCCCCAATTGAGTTGGGTTTTTGATTGAATTGTATCGAATCAATCCTTCCACTATTTTTTCTTAATCTCAGACTAGTATTGGTTTCAGATCAACTAGGTTATGAGTCAATCTGTAAAGTCGGTCCTGGTTTTGTAACTAGAATTATTATAATATTATTAATTTCAACATTCATTAGAAACTAAACTAATATATATATATATATATATATATATATATATATATATCTAATTATTTTTTAATATATATAAGTTTGACAATAATACATATTAAAAAAAATATTTTTTATATATTTGATCATGTATTGTCCACTATAATCATATAAAATATAAAAATAATCATTTTATCATATTCATCATAATCAAGTATAATTTAACTTTTTTATATTATTTATAATGGATGGTGCATAAATAGTAAATACAATAGAAATTCCAGGTATGCGTGGTCATCCCTAACCGTGGCCATTAACTCGGTGACGTCAAAACTTGCCCATCTCAGCACTTCCTAGCTTGCTATTTAGTTTTTTTTTGCTACTATAAAATCTAGGGCTCATCACATGTTTTATAAGAAAATTTTAGGTTTCTGCAGAACTTTCACCAAACTTGGATTAATGGGCAGATTCAAGATTGCATCTTTTTCAATACCATTTGTACTTCTTTTCATCAATTCCATTCAATCTTCTCATGGGTTATCAGTTTCATGTATGATAGATTACGATAATGGTGGTGCCCCTGCAGTTTATGAGTCTCAAGAGTGTCCACGATGGGTTCTCTCTAATGGGTCTCTTCAAAATCAGAATATCAAGAACTGCCAGTTCGCCACACTCCAAGGACGCAGGGAGTATCAAGAAGACCGTGTAGTGTGCAATCTTGATATGAAACTACCCTTGCTAAAGAACAACTCTCATCTTGATTTTGAAGAGGATACAGTTGGTATTGTAGCAGTTTTTGATGGGCATGGTGGTAAAGAAGCGAGTGAGATGGGGTCAAAACTTTTGTTTGATTACTTTAAGGTGCACCTTGTGTTTCTGTCGTATAAGCTAATGGGAATATACAAAGGAGAGATGCCTTTGAGTGACTATAAAGCCAATAAATTGAGGATTTTAAGAGAATCATTGTTGAAGACAATTTTTGACATTGATCTTAAGTTTACTCAGGCAAGAAAGCGATTATAATTTAGCTGCTTTCTTTCATTAAGGTTTTGGTTTGAGACTAATTGTTTACATGGTTTTTTTCTCCAGGAGGCTATTAAAAATGGCTATTTCTCAGGCTCTACTGCCAATGTGGTTCTTTTGTATGATGGGCAGATTTTAGTTGCCAATGTTGGTGATTCCAAGGCTCTTCTCATGTCAGAGAAAATCCCTTCTGGTCTGTGGGTTTTTTGCAAATTTCCAGCACATGGGTTTACATTATTTCTTGGTGTAATTAACAAGTGACATGACTGGCTTGATGTTCAAATGTAATTACACAGGTGATTCAAGAGTAAATCTTTCAGCTACAGAACTGACATATGATCATCACCCAGATAGGGAAGATGAGAAGGCAAGAATCAAAACAGCTGGTGGTTCTGTTATTGTATGGGGTGTGCCTAGAGTGAATGGAGTGCTTGCCATGTCTCGGTCCATTGGTGATGTAGCCTTAAAAAGGTGAATTTCGAACTTGGTGAAGATTGTAAATCAAGTTTATCCATCATTTTTGCTTTGTTCTTCAAGTTTCTCTTTAAAAAACGAGTTCGGATCTCTTCTAATTCAGAATGCTCCTACTTTGGTGTTGAAGGTTTGGTGTTATAGCCGAGCCTGAGTTTACAGGTTGGAGAGTTTTAACTGCTAATGATAGCTGCTTGGTGGTAGCATCTGATGGTATATTTGAGAGCTTGAAACCACAAGATGTAGCTGAGCTGATATTTGAATGGAATTTAATTCCTGAAAGGAGAGAAGAATCAAAGCTTCCACTTTCATGCATGTTTTCTGAATCGTTGGCAGAGTGTATAATAACAATTGCATATGAGAAAGGGAGTCATGATAACTTGTCTGCTATTGTAGTTCCTTTGTGATAGAGAGCTTTTATGAGTTTTTGTAACAAAGACTAGACAAAAAGAAAACACTAATCACTTGGGTTTAGGAGTAGAATTGAAGAGGTGGTTGCACAGAATTTTACGAGTTAAGGTACTGGGATTAATATCATCAGTTCTGAAACTGTGTTCGACAAGAACCTGTGAGTAGATAGATGTGTGGTTCTAGGGAGTCTATTTGAATGCTTTCGCGGGCATGTTTTCCTCCGCCATTCAAGAGCATTTTGGCATGTTAACGATGCTTTTATCAAACTTTAGAATGGAAGACCTTTGGTACCGTCTTCTTTTTACCCTTTACCATTTCGTATTGATCATGTGCAGTTATGCCATGATAACTGCTCCTGTTAACTTCCCTGCAGGCATGGATCATAATCTAAAAACAAACCCATAGGCAGTGGCGGTGGCTGCATGTTTTAAAAAAAAAAAAGTCGGTCCTGGTTGGCTGGTTCCACCAATCTATAATAAACAGCAAATCGGTGTTGGCAGAAACTTGGCAATACAATACATTAACGATTTCCTAAGGAAAAGGCCGTCAAAATTCAGATATGTATTGAGGGATGTTAGATACTTATTCCCCATAGAGTAGCTTCTACTCACAAGAATGATTAAACATGGAATTGGTACTAATCGTTGAGACTAACCACATACAATCATCCATGAACCTTTTGGATCAAAATGCGCCCATATTAGGTTATGATACAGTTTATGGAACATGTACAGCAGAACTGATTGGATGCTGAAAGAGGTGGTTATCAATGAAGTGATTTCATCCAAAGCTGGCATTAAGCAGCATCCGCTGCAAGGTGCTTGACAAGTTAGAGATTTTGGTGCTTTGGTTCAGCATTTCAATCCACAAGCAATGAGGAACCACCGGCCCATGCTACGCCTTCCCTTTCCAACCCTCCAAATCTCCCTTTAGGTGATGATAAGGTTACGAGGAGATCTGCACCTGAAAATGAAAAATAATATGTATTGCAGATCGTAGAAGCCCTGCATGACGGGTTTTCAAGCCATTATATGTACCTTCCGGAGGACCCAGAACCCAAAAACTAAGCACTTAGCACTTGCAAAGTTCCTATCAACTCATCTCTTGGGAGGAGGTTGGAAATAAGGATGCTGCAAAGCATCATCAACACTTAATCGATCCTCCTGCGATTACAAGCATTTAGTACCCCGCTTACATTCAACTTCATATGATTTGCATCTCAAGGATTGAAAAATGGAACAGGGAAATGAATAAATAACCTTCAGTCATCTCAAGACCTAAAAATGCGTACTAAAACTGCTAAAAAGCTCTAGCAGCCTACAAAGCTTTGATACTCCTATATTTATTTGGAGTATAATCTCCGTGGCTTGGCAGCAAATTAGCACAAGATGTTAAAATTACCCATATGCCATCTGACTGATTAAATTTGCATGTGGAATTACATTACTCCTACATGTGCCTCCACAAAAACTGACATATTTCATGTAAATCCAATAACATCAATGGAATTCTCAGAGAGCATGTATCGGTGGAGGTATCAAATGAGTAAGAGCACGATATGGGCTTTGATACTCAGAATATGGAAAGCAGTATTTCTAAAATTGAAACCAGATACTACATTTTGAATTGTGCCTTTTATAAACAGCATTTTCCGTTAATCAATTGCCTTGCAGGTGGTGGAAATACTAACCCCGCCCCAAACCACTTGGGAGGGGGGGGGGGGATTTCTCTTATATACTAAATTGTCATCACACCCATTGCAGTTAAAAAATATTAAATTTGACTGCTTTGTGAACTTACTGGATCCCAGAGTAACAGTTGGCGCACCAATCGCAAAGCCCAAACATTAGGAAACCTGCACATAGTGCAAGACTCTACAAATAAAACACTAGCACCAAAGCACATAAAAAAGGACTATATAGTAATTCAAGATGACAAGTGCATGGAATCAGAACTGACCCTATTTTCAGAGGATCCCTATTCTTTATTTGATTGGAGAAGAACTCTTCAGAGCATTTCCAGGAAGCAGGAGAATCTCCAACCTGAATACCAAAAGAAAACTTTTCAGTGCATGCATGACGTGTAATTTATTAACAAAATCATAGTATCCTATGAATAAAAAATCATAAAACTGTTGGTGTAAGATAAATTGGAAATGTGAAAAGAATCAATCTCATTTGCAAATTGCTGCATTCTCCTCACTTTTTCTGGTGGGGATGGAGCTTATATGGAAGGTGGGGTGGATTACAATAAACCCTTCATTGCCAAATGCAGTGACTCTTTTCCCATGTGATGACGAAGATAGCAATAAAAAACAAGTTACTTTATATTAATGGTGTACCATTTGATTTCAAATGTTATTATGCCATGGACCTAAATTATTGAATTTCTTTATCTAATCAATGCTTGACAAACTATTCATTTCACCTTCCTGATTAGTCTGATCATGACCTTTATACATTTCATCACCAAATCATATCAGTTCGCACATGCCAAGTCAAATCAAGACCTAAGGTCATCAGGCCATATTTGTGCTCATGATATTTCAGCTAAAACGTTCGCACATATCTTCATCACAAAAATTATTTTTGGTCAGTGGCTACAAATTGCGCTGATTGTCCCATATCCATCTGTGCCGAGCTCAAAAGCAGAGCTTGAGGCCACCATCATAACATAAGGTCAGCAGTCACTAAGAAAATACTATTAAGGCCTCTATCTGGCTCACTGAGCTTCACCTTGATTTCCCAAAGCCAACAAATTTGAATTCATTATATCAGATGTTGGGAAGGTAAACAGTATAAAAAAGTTAATTTAACATTGCAGATGCTGACATCCATTTCTACTGCATATCTAACAGGAGTTAATGTAGGCATGAGAGTTCCATAAAGATGATGCCCAACAGCATGTTCATCACAGAAATCAAATTAGGAGAACATTTAGCAATAAAGGATGGAAACTGACCTGACCCGTTGAGCGATGATGCTTTGAGGAACTCCCTGGGATTAAGATACATAATTCCATGAATGACCTAAGTCTGTCACCATAAAATAACCATAGATATCATGTCAAAAGTTTATCCGCACGTGTTTCCTTTCTAAAATCAGAAGTCAGTTTGGAATCCATCACACTTTGAAAGTTTTGTAACTCTAGACCTTATAATTTACTGATAGGAATTGGCAAACAATTAAACTTGTACTGCTATCTACAACACAAAAAGGCTAACTGCTTTCTAATTTCTCTTTTGCAAGAACAGCAGAAACATCAGACATGCACTAGAAAGAATAGAAAAGGGTCATCTGTTGACATTAAACATTGACATTACCAGTAATAATCTTGTTGCACCAGCTAAACTGAACACAGCCGTAAAACCTTCCTGGTTTCATTAGAGAAGGTATAGTTCTTTCCTGGTTCCAATAAAGGTTACACCAAGCACTCCAGACTAGCACTTTTATGTAAAACAAGAATAGACTTTTTTCCTGATTTTAACAAGGCTAAGTAGGACTCTAGGAGAAGAGCAAAAAGCATTATTTGTGATCCTAGAATTTCTGTGGAGAATCAAATAAGGTTGATTATGAAATGTAAACCAGAGGGCCATAAATTAGAGCAAATTCAACCTCAGACACTACAACACAACATTTCAGAATTCCAATTCATGAATTTCTAAGGGCTTTTGTCAAAGGCAATGTTTCAAAGAGAATCATTCAAAATTCAGCTCCCTGAGATATGAGAATTGCAGGATTCAATATCATATCATAAAAGCACATAGGATAATACTCACTTGTACGCGAGTTCCTTCAAGTCTTCGTTCCAACCAACAATATGTGGATCTAAAAGAGCTTGAGTGCGAGCACTAATCTGAAAAACATTTGGTGTTCCTAATATCAACTCTAGCATCACGACACCAACACTCCACATATCATACCTGTCAAACAAGAAGTTATTGGCAACTATAATTAATTCTACAGATAAAATGGTAGCATTCATCTATAAAAAATGCAGATGAATACTCAGAGAGAGAAAGGAAAAAAAAGAGTAATTAAGAAAATCAACCAAAAAGGCTAGCACTCAAAATCATTACGTAGAAAGGCAACATACTTTAAATTTGTGCTTGTTGGCCCATGATACCAACTAGCATTAAGAAAAGCTTCTGGAGGAGAATACTCAAAAGTTTGTTCAGCCCTGATTAGTAGAAAATAGAGACCCATCATCAACATTTAATTAGGTGCTGCAACATAGATATGGCATATCAAAAGGGGCTCCCAAAGTAAAAGGAGATACCTAGAAGGTCCGGTTGAGCCATACAGATGCTTCAGAGTGAATTCATCCATTGCACTACCAAAATCAATAATCCGCCTAGACCAGATGGAAAAAAGAGGGATGAACAATATGTACCAAACAAAAAAGAGGCATGAATAAGCCAGATATAACTGATAACAAGAACACAAGAACTTGCATGCACTTGTGTCAATTCTCAGTTCATATTTTGGTTACCAACAAATGACAGGAAGCTTACAAAATTTAGTAACTTCATAGCAATAGCTTTGCAAATTAAATGAAATTGCTGTAATCTATACTATTTTACATTTTAATGGTATAGTTCTTATCTCCACTTGGACCTCCTTTCAAGCATCTCCCAGTGTGCTGATCTTCTAAGCATACCACCATGTTCTCTACCAATGAGAAACATGAAGCGTCTTGAGCAATTAATTCTCAACATTTGGTATCATAAAAGCACAGTCAGACAAAAGAAGCATAATGACTGAAGAAAGGTGGTGTCATCCCCAATAAAGAAGAAGTGAAAAAGTAGATAGAGGAATGTGCACAATACACATGATACTGATAAGGAGTTGGATTATAAACCAATATGATGGCGAAATTTGCACCTCAGACTGCCGAAATTTGATGGCACCCCTTGGCAATAGTCCTTTATCAAATGCACAGAAAGTAAGACAAAAAATTCCATCCCATTATATTTGCTTTTTCCTTAACTTCTTGGTTTTACCTTTCATACTTATTGGAAATTCCAATTTAAAAGACCTTCTGACATGTTCCACTCTCTTTGGGGGCATATTATGGGGGGAAACCATTAAAAAGATTTTTTTTTTCTTTTGATGATGGACAGATTTTGGGGCATTCAAAAATAAAGAAATAAACTTTAAGTGAGGGGAATAGAAACTATATGTTAGGTCATTTCCCTTGAATGCTTAACAATTTCACATGCACCATAGTTTTTGAGGCATTATTTACAAATCTGTAATTTTTTAACATATTTTATTTCCGAACTCATATTGCATGATAATCAGCTCTGACAGATGACTAGTGCTCTCACCAGGTTTGATATCTCTGTGGGTGATGTTGCGGTCATGACAGGACTTGAGTGCTATCAACTGAGCAAACAAAATACAATGTACGTCAAACATCACTCAGAGTGTAACAACCAGGAACGACAGTAAAGTTAACAAAACAGTAACACAAATTAAAAGGGTGTTAAATTCATGAATAAAAAGTAAAAAAGTTTCTAAAAGCTTCTTCAAAAGGAACAGAGGTAAGACAAAACATATTACTAGAAAAAGATCTGAAACATGTTAGTTTAAATTACTTCAGTATGAGCAGTATTCACTGATTCATGAAAAAGTCAAGGATATGGTCAGTATTTACTGATGGATAAACCTTAGCAGCACCATAAAACCTAAAAACACTTATTGAACGCATTTAAAAGAAAAATTAACAGCAGAAACTCATTCTTATTGATCTCATTTAGCTGTCCTGATAACAAAAAATTCATTGGACAATTCACCAGGGAAAAGGCTTGGTAATTCTAATAAAAAATTCACATGTTTTAGACTTAAAGAGTTGTGTCATATCTTGTGCAAACACTAAAGTTAAACAAACAAACAGCACAGCATGCGACTCCTAAGCCAACCATTGCAATATTGCACATGAACATTAAAGAAACCAAAGGCTGAGTTAACAGAAAATCAGAACTCATAAGATTCAATGTCAAATTTGTAAAGCAGACATACCAATTGCCATATAAGGTTGCGCATTTCCTCTTTCCCTGCTTTTGTTGTCTTCAACCAACGCCACCATTTTGATGGCTGCAATACCTCAATCCGTTTTACTTCTTCAACCTTTTCTCTGTCAGAGACATTTTCTACCTCTTCCACAGTATAAATAAGCTTTGACAAAGACACGCCTTCATGATGAAATACAAGCCAGATCTCATTGGATCGAGATTCAAAAGATTCTACATATCTTGCTATATGACTCAAACCTTCTTCAAAGGTATCTCTCACGGTTCTAAATTTGTTCGGGAACATATTTTCAAAACTCCATCCGCTTCCTAATCCATACACTGATTCATTAGTTTCTAGCAGGTCATAATCTGATCGCATTTCTTCAAATAAAGAGGTTTTGACCCCATCTGACTGTAAGTCTCCAAGACACCTGGATGCATTTAAGAATACATCACCAAAATATTTTTCCCGCAGACCACTTAAGTAAACAGCAGCTCCTCTCTCCACCTGTTTACAGTAATCATCTCTTTTAAAGAACTTCAGCCTCAAAAACTCCAGCATGAACATTAACAGAGAATGATCAATAAATACATTAAGTCCTTTCAAACCACTTTGAAGCTGCTTAAAATAAAAGAGGGGATCAAATGGTTTTTCTCTGGCCTTCGTTTGCGTATTGAAAGACCTAATGGAACACCAGCATAAAAATTAATAGAAAATGATTTAAGTCATAGTTTGATAGATCAACTTTCCACAACTATTGCAAGACGAGAGATTGCAAAAATTTCTAAGTGAGCCTGATCCTCCAAGACAAGGTTAGCAAAAAACACTCTAAGGAGTCAGGAAGTCACAACTGCCAACAAGGTCCAGAAATTGCTCCATCAGGGGGCAGACTGTTCAATAATTGAGCACATACTGTAGTTTCAACAAATATTTAGGATATCTTAAGGTTCAGTGTTTGATTTTTATATAAACAGCGCATGCTACAAAATAAGAAAGATGCACGTAAAACAGAGGAGAGTGGTAAAAACATAGATATCTACTACATTTAGCGCAGAAGCCTTGTTCAACCAAAAGAGCAACAAAATGGGATCAAAGAGCAACCCAATTACCATGATTCGTTTCAAAACAAACAAGTCACCATCAGGAGAACCAGAACTACAATCATTAGCACTGCCACAACTGGAATTTCTTTTAGTTGAATTTAAACTAGCATCAAACGAGGAATGTCCATTCCTTTTACTCCAACTTGAAGCATTATGATCTTGATGACAATTCCAATAAAAAGCCAGCCATACTTCACCATACGATCCACGACCAAACCTTTTCTTTAGCACATACCTAACAACCAAGAGCTACAATTGCCTTAGTGGTTTCTTTCAAAAGAAAACAGGCCATAGAATATTGTTTAAATGTGAGATAGTGATAAGACGTCAATATAAGCAACAACTACAAGCTTAATGAAGAGGTTCCTCAAATTCTCTTGATATCTTTCACATGACATCATATCAGACATGGTCTGATTTGATCCCATCTGAGTTGAGTGCTAAAAGAATAACAGTGACTAGCAATTCGGCACACCAGCATGTTACAATGATGTAATCTTGGTTATAACAGGAGCTAACCAATTTCCCATCTCCCCAAATTGGGTGCCTAGCCAGGCATATGCTCCAGAAAATTGCTTTCATTGCATCCAATTAGGAATCATTTTCAACAGTCTAATTGAATGCTAATGAACCAATAAGAGCTCAGCTGACCATATATGGAATTGCTCTTCAACTCTACCTCGTGTTGCATACAGGCAAAAACTTTAATATTGACGGGATCACAGGCTAAAAGTCATTAAAAAATAAAGAAAGATGCACACCTTAAGTCAGGCATTGCATGCTCAGTTGATCCATAATTTGAACCAACATCATGAAAAGGAATAGATTCAAGCAAGCCAAGGAAACTAGCAAAGCCTTCAGGATGAATGCATTGGTCTGTAACTCCATCAATAGTCATTCCAAAATGCAAGCACATATTCTGGTCATTATATAAATTCAGAGGTCCACCTGAAATAAAAGGTGAAAAGGTTGCAAATGTCTGTGCTCATAGACACAAATATATGTCCACACAGACAAACATATAGTTGATAAAACTATAATGCTTGAAAAGAAGAGATGTTTTAAAGGAGTTTCTTAAGAAAATTAAGAAGCCAAAAATCCCCTTAAAGTGAAACAGGACCATCATGCAACCAAGGATTATCACAGCCCATTCAAAGGATGAAAAAAAAAAAAGCAAAGCAAGACAGAGATACTTAGGTTCAACTTCACATACCATAGCGGTGATTGAAGGCCTCGGGTAGAGCCTGAGGTAGGTCATACATACAATCTATCCCATCATTTTTTTGAGCCCCTAACATCTCCAGATTATCATTAAGGTTCTCAGACAAGTAATAACAGCCAAAATTCCTCTGCTTTCCCTTGATCTGCAAGAGAAAAGAAGGGGGGAGGAAAAAATAACATCAAACGCCCAATAGTGAGATCATAACCATGAATTCACCTTCCAGTTTGTTAACTGTGGTTCAGGTTGTGAAGAATAATGTCTAAAAAATTAAAGTAAGATAAACAACAGATCTGTCTTATATCTTTTTCTTTCATTGGTCACCACATGAAGGTCTTCTTGTCTTCTAAACATACAGGTAGCCATAAGAATGTAAAACAAACACACAAAGTCCATATATAACATGGTCATTGATAAGGCCCTTAAAATGATTCAAACACCTTAACACCACTCTATCCCCAACAGAACTCAATCCCTTAGAAGAAAATAAATGAGATAGAGATGTCTAATATAGATATGTAAGGAATAAAGGCCATTGACCAGAAAAGATTAAGGTATGGAAACTAGTCTTACCAGTAACTTTTAAAACAAACACACAAAGTCCATATATAACATGGTTATCCATACGTCCCTTAAAATGATTCAAACACCTTAACACCACTCTATCCCCAACAGAACTCAATCCCTTACAAGAAAATAAATGAGATAGAGATGTCTAATTTAGATATGTAAGGAATAAAGGCCATGGACCAGCAAAGATTAAGGTATGGAAATTAGTCTTACCAGTAACTTTTCAAACTTGGTGGTAACTGAATGTCCACGGTCCAATTTCACAAGATCAGAAGACCCTTCATTAGCTGTCAAAAGTTGTGATAGATATGATGCTTGTTAGCATAAAAATCTGTCAAATCTTGAGCATATATGACAGGCTGTAACAATTCAGCACCACAAAAAAAATGAGGAAAGAAGATGAAAACATGCATAGAATCGCTTCATCATCTACAATGCAAAATCCAACAGTGCCACTGGTCACAAGTCACAACTTATAAACCATGAATACATCCAGCAAAGACCTCATATGTATATGTCAACAGCAAAAAATTGAGTTTGGACAAACATGGAGAAATACACATCAGCTTGCAAACACTCTGTGGACGAGCTAACTCATTTAATGTTGTTATAAAGGACACAAGGGCCCATGAGCATTGTGATTGCAACATAAAATCAGGTAAAAATATCATGATATTTAAAGCAACTCAGGTTGGTTCTTCCCCAGATATAATAATTAAGGAAAGTGAGTCCGGATTAATTTATATCCAGAAACTCCTCAGTGTACCCTCAAATAACATTTTTCAATAAAGATGAGGAAAACAATTCTGGAAAGGAATAAATTACGAAGTCACAAATATGTGACAGTTATACTTCAACGTACAGCAATTCCAATGTTCATGTTAGGTCCAACATACCATCTGGGAACAGTCTACGCACAGAAATAATTACCTGATTGTTCATCCATGAAGTTTCTGTGTCCTATTGTTGAGCAATGTATATCCCCCTCTCCATCACAACTTTCCCTCGATAATTTTTGTGAAATCCCAATGGATCCTAATGGAACCACAACAGCTGCCGCATTGTCCATGCTGCCCTTTTCAACAGCAGTATTTACTAAGCATTCAGCTAATGAGTATGAGCATGAAGAAGAGAGTCCAGGCCTCTCAGTACCATGACTATGTACTTCCCACAGTAGATCACAAGTATCCTGCAAACCCAACTTTTCAAACATACCATCAGATGCAACCACCAGATAGCTATCATTTGTGGTTAGAGGCTGCCAATCTGTCACTTCTGGTGCAGATATAACTCCATAGCTGTTGATAATTAAAAAAAAAAAAAAACGTGTGTTATTTTACTATGAACAGAAGGAAAATCTCATAACATAAATGGATGATTAAAGGGAGAGAGATCTGAAAATTGCATATCAATCATGAAGTAAAGGATGTAATGAATACATATTCTCTTGTGGTTATGAACCTCACCCTTTTAAATGCAAATCACCAATAGCTCGGGAAACAGCCAATTGACCATTTACTCGAGGCACCCCACCCCACTCAAGTACATATCCACCAGCATTTTCCACTCGAAACCTTTCATCATCTCTATCTGGATGATGATCTCTAGTTAATTGCTGGACAATCAAATGTGTAGGTCCATTGGATGATGTTGATTTGATGTTGCCATAATACCTGGCAGGTGAAACTGCCCCATCACGTCTCTGCTCCCTGTATATCCTTAATAAAGTGGCTGCAAATTCAGATACAGTGTATTAAATAAACTTCAGTGTTTTTCTTTAGCAAGAACTGCAATCATTATACCCCTATCCCAACATGCATGATTATTACCACTAAGAGCACGTAGAGCTATTGCCTACTCATATAAATATGCAATTCTAAGAGCATGTATATAAGAACATTTAACTTTTTATTTTAGGTTGATAAGGTTTCAGACCTTTTGCCTCTGCAGGAGACTGAAACTTTTCAGAGCACAGAAGAGCCTTTGAATCTCCAATGTTGGCAGCTAAAATTTGACCATCTGCCATCAATGCAACAGTGGCCGTAGAACCAGAATCAAGATTATTTTTGGATGCTTCCTTCATTACAATTGCATGAAGAAAATTAAGAAGAAGAAAAAAGATTAGGGAAAATATGCATGCAAGGACTGTAGTACAGACAAGCAAGAATGCATCAAATTCAATTATAAAACTTGCCTTAGAAAATGTTGCATCAATATCATGAATTGCCCTCAATAATGCTTCCTTCAAGATATCCAAATGAAAAGAATCATCAAAATTTGTTGGCAGAGAAAATTTAAACCTGAAAAAGTTCATTTAGAAACAAATATTAACGATAAATAAGAATTAAATAGAAACATAGCATAATAACTGTGATAGAGTTCAAGAGAAATGAGTGCGCTAGAGTAAGAGTGAGCAGGCAGTAGGAGCATATGTGCAACTCCGCACGTGCATGTAGGAAATATTTTTAGTAAAAAGTCAATTTAACAGCAAGAACAATAATTCTTCTAATTTAGCACTTGGAAACAAACTCTTAAATCACCTTTCAAAGTTCAATTTCCGCTGACCAGATTCCTCTCCCCAATTTAGCACTTGAAAAACTACGTCTTTTTCTCCCTCGTTCGGCAACCTTCCATTCGATTTCTTGAAAACAAAAGAATATGTTGCATCTAAAAGAAAATAAGTATGCAAAGCAAAATACTCCAATAAAAGCTTTGAAGCCATCTCGCTAGCCTCTGCACCATTATGGCCATCAAAAACTGCCACAATTCCAACCACAACCTCCTTAACCCCTACCTTACCTGCTCCAACATCAAAATCTAAGAGTCACAAAAACCTTCCAACTAAATTAATAAGTTCACAAACGCTAACCCTAAGTCACAGCCTACAAATTAACAGATCTAGAAACACAACAGAAAGAGAATCGTGGTTATACCAGGAAATGGAATGCGAAGGTCGAGAGCACAGAGAGTGCGATCCTCCTGAGACTTTCTTCGGCCTTGAAGCATGGCTGATTGGCAAAGGCTACTGGGGGCTGTGGCGGTGGACCGTGGTCGAGAATCATAATTCGGAAGGTTCCAGCGAGGGCATTTTGGGGATTGAAACACTGCCGCTGCACCGCCTTCTTTGTACACCGTTAAACAAGTCGACGATTCTCCGACGCAGCGTGAAGTTGTGTATATGGTAAAAATGATAAACCCTAAAACTGATAGCTTCCAATTGAACACCGGATTCATTGTGCGGTGGCATCGACTTTTAGGTTTTTGAGATGAAAAGGAGAGTAGAGAAAGGAGAAGAGGTAAAGGACTGATTCGCATGCTAACTAATAATCGTTAATTGCTTTAAGATTTTGCCGCCAAGGCTGCTCGTATATCACGGTTTGATTAGTTTTTTTTCAAGTATTTATTTTTAATATATTAAACTAAAATTTTAAAAAATTATTTATAACATTAAAAATAATATAAAAATATAAAAGAAATTTCAAATTTCAAATTTTGTTTGAAATATATGTAATAACGTTGGAATATATTTCAGTTTATAGGTTCATAAATTTATAGGAAAAAAACTCAGAGCACGAGAGAAATATTAGATTTTAGGTCAAAAAGTAATTTTTTAAAAATTATTTTTTAAATTTTTATATGTTTATTTATCATTAAGAAAATTGATCAACATAAAACACTTTCTAGTAAAAAAAAAAATTGGCTTGGTTTTCAGGAAAGTATTTTTCTTTTAACTGTGTTTGTTTTCCGGAAAGTGATTTCCGAGAAATCATTTTCCAAACTTTCTTGTATTTGTTTGTTATTAGGAAAGTTGGTCAATGGAAAACACTTTCCAGTAATAGAAAAATTTAGCTTGGTTTTCAGGAAGCGTTTCCCTGAAAAATTTGTGAGGAAAACACTTTCTGAAAATTATGAAAAATTTAGAAATATCATTATTTGTTGATTATATCAAATTTGATGCTTAAACTTTTGATTGTTGTATGTATGTTGTTTTGAATATTTATTTTTTAATTTCATCTTTTAAAATTTTATTTTTATATTAATTTTGATCCTTATTTTTATAATTGTTATTTGTTTTTTCCTTGTTATTTTTTTATTAAAATTTTTTATCTATCAAATTTTATCCTCATTCTTTTGATTGTTACTTAGTTTATTTGAAATAATTTATGAAATGTTGAATATTATTATTTTAATTTCTTCATCTTTTATTTTTTAAAAAATTTTTAGATTTGATCTTTATTATTTTGATTATTATTTATTTTATTTGAGATAATTTATGAAATTTTTTTTTTTCAATTTCATTCTCATTCAACTTTTTAATTTGTAAGATTTGTTCCTCATTATTTTAATAAACTTGAGAAAAATAAAATATTAATAAGTTATTTTCCAGCTCATTTTTCATGACATAACCAAACACTAGAAAATATTTTCCAACTTATTTTTCATTACACTACCAAATATCAGAAAATACTTTTTCGGAATTCACTTTCCAAAAAGAAACTAGTTTCCAGCAAATAAATAGGGTCTAAAGTTAAAACAATTTTTCTAAAAGTACAAAAGTATTTGTTTTTTTTTAAAAAAATCATTTTGATAACTCACTTTCACTGTAATTTCCATAGAAATAATATATATATCTTTTTTATTATTATTATTAACATAAATTTCTTGTACTTCGACTAATTTCATGGATCCTAAAGTTAATAACCATGTAAATTTATAATGATTTTAAAATTAAAGTAACCTCTAAAAAATAAATTAGCTACACTGTTCAAGATATATATATATATATATATATATATATATATATATATATATATATATATATATATATATATATATATATATATTATTGATTGTGTGGAAGAACTAGACTTTACCTCGAACTAAATGGAGCATGTGGCCCGGCTGTTTTCTTTGTACAGAGATAAGCCTTCTAATCACCAGCATTGACAACTAAAATTTGATTATGTATCAAAAGAGCGACAACAGCTGTGGATCCTGTTGAAAGTTTATTTCGGAAGCTTCCTTGGAAAGGATGGAAGAATGGAAGAATATCGCTTGCCTTGGAACTTCCAGCTGCTGTGTTTGTAGCATTGAGCTTAAAGAATCGATCCTTTGATTGTGTTATAAAGGTGGGGACTGTGCTAGATCACAATAGCGTCTTAATTAAAAAACTCTAAAATGCGTGGCATATTCATTATAGAAACTTTGTATTCTTTTTTTTTTTACTTTTGTTTCTTTTTTTTTTATCCAAAATTAACTTTTTATTTTTTATTTTTTTTTTCAAAATTATCTTTACTGGTCTTTTTAATATTGAGCTGGTCGAAAATTTAACTATATAATTTTTAAAAAAAAAACATTGTGAATTACTATAATATTTCTTATACATTCTTTTTTTTCTTTTCAAAATTTATTTTTTAAAAAAATAATCTTCGTAGATTTTATTTTTTTTATATTAAGTTAGTGAGGAATTTAGCTTTGTAGTTTTTTTTAAAAAAAAAACAATATGGATTAGTACAGTATTTTCTCCATATAGTTTTTGTCTTGCTGCAGTGTTTTTCCACATATTTTTTTTAAAAATTATCTTTATCAAATTTATTTTTTAATATTGAGCTGACTAATAATCTAGCTTTAGCTTTCCCCACATGTTTTTTTTTGTTTTTTTATATGTTTTTCTTTTTTTCCAAAATTGTCATTTTTTGCATGTATTTTTTTTTTTGTTTTTTTCAGAATTATTTTTGTTGATTTTATTTTTTTACTATTGAGTTGGTTGAAAATTTAGTTTTTTTGTTTATTTTTTTAAAACACTGTACCTTTCCCCACGTGTTTTTTTTCCGCTTTTGTTTCCTTTTTTTTACATGCTTTTTTTTTTTCATTTATTTTACCCAAAATTGACTTCTTCTTTTACAAAAAACAAGTCTTTGTTGGTTTTTTTTTATATTGATATGGTTGAGAACTTAGCTTTGTAGTTTTTTTTAAAAAAAAAAACACTATGGATTACTACAATATTAGCTTTTTTTTTTCTTTTTAATTTTTTTAATGAATTTTTTTTGTTTGATTTAGTTTGTTAATGTTAATTTTTTTATTTATTTAGTTATCAGATTTTTATAATACAGATATCAAGTTTGATGGGTTAGCCTGATTTGACGAGTTATTTTTTTCATTTAGTTTAGTTTGTTAAAGTTAATTTTTTTCTATTTAATTATCAGACTTTCATACTTTCATGACACGTATCCTGAGCTTGACGGGTTAACTTGTTTTGATGGGTTAACCTAATTAATTTCGGGTAAACCCATTATTTTTTTTTCTATTTAGTTATCAAACTTTCTTGACACGAATCCCGGGTTTTACGGGATACCCTGGTTTAAAGGGTTAACCCAATTAATTCATTTTTTTCTTTTTCTTCATTAGTTTTTTCCTTATTGTTGATTTTTTTTCTTTATTTTTTTAATTAATCTATTTAATTATCATACTTTTATGACACGACTTTATAGCCAGACCCACATCCAATATTCCTGGATCTGGTGTTGCAGTCAGGCTCACTTAAATTTGGGTCATGCAAGTTTAATTTTATTATTAATGTTATAAATATTACTTCTAGGTCAGACGTCACAACCAAACCCAAGATTCTTGGGTATAGCCGTGTAGAAAAACATAAGATTTTTAAATTTTTGTTTTTTTAATATTTTTTATACAAAAAAAATGACCCGCGGCATCGCGCGGGTCATTTATCTAGTTTGTACCCATGGTGTGTGAGGTTCAAAAGCTAATACAGTTTTATTTGTTTTTATATTTTAAAAATATTTATTTTTTTAAAAAATATTTTTTATTTTAAATTAATTTTATATATTTTTAAATTATTTTGATGTGTTGATATTAGAAATATTATTTTAAAAAAGTTATATATATTATTTTAATATATTTATAAATAAAAAAAATATTTTAAAAAATAACTATTGCAAAATTTTTAAATATTCCCTTAAAATGACACTATGTCGTGCCAAAATGAACACTCCTTATGTACTTGGCAAAAGTTTATTAGATTTTGTTTTTGTTTGTTTTTGTTTGTTTTGTATTTTAAAAATGTTTTTGAATAAAATTATTTTTTTTTTACTTCAAGTTAATATTTTTTTTATGTTTTCAAATCATTTTAATATGCTGATGTCAAAAATACTTTTTTAAAAATAAAAAATTTATTTTAATTTATTTTCAAATAAAAATTATTTAAAAAAATAATTATAACTATACTTTAAAAAGGAACAACGTCTTGCTTGGGAGTGTAATAATATGATAACAAAAGGTACCAGTGAAAAATGAAAATCCAATGTCCAGTTTTATATTGAATTTGATTAATTATGATATTTTATTTTAATTAGAAGAAAATGAAAAAAAAGAAGACTTATGTATACATATACACATAACACTATAGAATAAAAAGCCTTTTGTGGAGTCTTGTGGATTTGAGATCACTTTAGCTTTAAGCCTATACTATTTTCCATCCCACAATCTTAGTACAATTTAACATCACAGTTATAGTTACATTACAATGTTTTGCACGGATTTAAAAATATAATTAATTGCATGTCATTAGATTACATTGCAGTTACAGAATACAACGATACTGAAGTGGAAAAAACAAAGGGAGAATGGTGTCCTCGTACGGACCTGACTTCTAGATTGAGGATTTTATTTAACACGTTAGGATAAATCATGAAAATATAATTTAAAAGGTTTTAATTATTTTTTTTAGTATTATGATTATTAAAAAATTCAATAATTTGTGAGATTTTAGGTAAAAAAATTAATTGTACATAAAAATGACACATTATCCTTAATATTATCTATAATAAGTTGTATTTATTGATTGTTTGTGTTTTTCCGAGTTATTTTTTTATTCGTTGATCCATTTAAAGTTCAAAAAATATCCTTCTCAATAAAAATATATTTATTTTATGACACTAAAATCTAACAATTTTAAAGCTAAAAATTATATAAAATACATATCTCGAATTTAAACAAAATAATTTTTGTTGGGTTTTTAAAATTTTGATCAAATCTTAATAGATAATTACAAACTTATTGTGACATTTATTAATTGAGTTTTTTTGTATTTTTTCATGTATAGTTAAATGCAATTTTTATTTTTTTATAAAATATGTACGAAGATTTTAGAATTTAGTTGTACATATACAAATAAAAACATATTTTTTGTATTTTTAAAAATTTTTGAAGAAAAAGGATATATTTCATACTATACCTATATCTTAAAGTGTAAGTTTACAGCTCAAATATTAAATAAAATTATTAATAAATATGCAGGGATACACAAATAATTTTAAGATGGTTCCTTATTTTTTAAAAGAATTTTGAAAATTATTTGGGATTTGTTTGGCAAAAACATAAAAAATAAAAAAATAAACATTGTTCAAAAATCAATAAAACATGTTTGTCAAATATATCTTTAATTAAAAGTCAAAGGTTTAAAAATATTTTAATATCATAATTGACAAACATATCTAAAAGACAAAATATTATGTTTTCCATTCAATAAAAAATTAATATGCAAACATTGCCTCATGTTAAATGGATTTGGCCTAAGGATTGGGCTTCATGACCCAGAGATCCAAACCCACAAACATGACTCGGGATCATGTAAAGTAAGAAAGAAATCAAAAAAGAAAAAAACTTTTGAATATGATTTTGAACATGAATATAATGATGACCTTAGAAATATGATGACAATATCTAATCAAGTTACATCAAACTAAATATTCAAACAAGATTTTATAGCTGGATTATCATAATAAACACCAAATTATATCTAAATTAATTTCAATTGTTTAATCAAGTAAATTAAATTATAAATTAATTCATTGAATTACAAGGATTTAATCAGGTCAATGTCAAAAACTAGTTTAAATTAAGATTTGATATGGGTCAGTCTTCATAACATGAATTTGTGGAGACAACCCACACCACTAGAAAGGGTTTAATAGCTAGTCCCTCTTTCTAAAAACTTTTAATAGCACTGAGTGTTTCGTGATAGTTTTTGTTTTTCTATGTATTTTTAAAATGTATTTTACCTAAAAAAACATTAAAACAATTATTTATTATTTTTTTAATAGGTTTGACATGTTAATATAGAAAAATAAAAAAATATTTTAATATAATTTCAAAAAACATAACAGGTAAAATAAACAAATCTCTATTCAGAAGCACGTTTCTGAGTTGTTCCGTCGATTACTTACCCCTCTGTTTTTGGAGTCAAGTCTTTAATTCAGATAGAACCAATACCTAATAATTAATCAGCAATCGACACAAATCAAGTCAAACAGCTATCAGGGTTAAAATAAACAAAGACTATGAAACGTGTGAATCTGAAATCATCTCTAAAACCCAATATCCAACACACATTTTAGATTTTGTAGAAGCTGCTGTTCAGCAATAAATCCAGTTCCACCCACTTTATATCCACATCAACACGTGTAATACTCGGCACTGGATTAACGTTTTTTTTTTCTCTTGTTTGCCTCGCCGTGTCACGACGGAGTGACGGGCAAATGGATCTTCAAATCATGCAAGCCGCCGGTGTTGCGTAAGACTACCAGTACCACACACAGATTACAAACTTTCTGAAACACACGAGTCATGGAGTCAACCCTAGCCAGACGTGCACGTCTAATCAAGCATTTTTTACACGATCAATCATCCCATGATATGCCACGTTCCCTTGTTCAGATACTGGCTTGCACCGCTCCATGCCAACTGGCACGAGAAGGGCTACCCTGCCTTGAAGAAACAAACCTAGGAACCCAGGATTTGTTTATTGCTCCTAATCCAAACCCTGCTGAAATGAATGCATAGTAGCTGGAGCCAAAACATTGGACACTGATCCAACTAGGTTGGTTAAAATGGCTAGATAAGATCTTTCTGGTCTCCCTGAATCACAACAAGTCATGGGCATCACCTTAAAATAAAGGGTGGAGAAAACAAATGGAACACTGCTATTTGGTGAAACGTGCGAGTTAATTTGTTGTTTAAGGAAACATGGATACTTTCATGGACTTCGATGGATTAGGTCACCAATGACAAATTTTATTCTCCTTAATTGGGAGAGTCACACGTCTATAATCCTATACTAAAATCTGCATGCGTGTTTCAGATGGGTTGCCAATATATAGTTTTCTTCTCCAATTTTTTTTTTTTTTGGCATGGATGGGAGATTATTATGTTAAAAAAATAGATATGAATCGGGATTAAGATGAATTTGTTGTTCTAAAGTGAAAAGGATGTGTTTATTTTTATCCTTCCATAAAAATAAACACATCCTTAACAAGAAGAAAGTAAAAAGGGAAATGGAAGGATTAAATTAATTTTTAATTAGAATTATTGATTTGTTCATCCAGGAACCCTGCAGGACTCTAGTACATTCAAGAAGATTGTAGAAGGTCTAGGTGCAATTTTTTTAAAATATTTTATCACAATAATTGGCATCCTTTTATCCGTTGCAACTTCTGAGAATGTGCGGAACAAATTTATTTTATTTGGTGGAGATGTTAAAATAATCCTGTCTTTGCCCTGAATATTTAAATGATCGGTGCAAGTTGCAGAAAGGGAACGACGGACGATTGGTTCTAGAGCACCACCACCATGTAGTCTTTGCCCCATGCCTCTATCCGGTCCAAACTTGTTCCCCTTGCATGCTCGAAAAGAATAACTTCACCTCGGATTAAGTTCATGAAATATCCATTTATAATCAACCATTTGCCAAGATAATGGATAAGAAGGATATTGCCACGTATGCTGCTTGATTATTCTATTTAGTTTGATACTTTTGTAGTGGTTATTTTCAAAAAAGAATCTTACTTTGAATATATTAAAAATTAATATTTTTATATTAGCATATTAAAACATTAAGAAAAATATTTAAAACAAAAAAAAATATTTTAAAAAACACAATAACATTTCATTAACAAATAGGCTAAAAAAAAAAAACCAGCTCTCATCATTCAGGGAAAGGAGAATGGTGGGCAAGAAATCTTTAAATCGAGTATATGGAACTTTGGATGCCTAGGAGACGAGAAGCTAGTGTACACGGATATTATTCTGGGTGTGAGAATCTGCCAATCAGAACTAAACACGAGTCACGCTATTTAATAAAGAAGTATAACTAGGTTAGTGGCCCGAGTTCCCCTGCAGATAGAATGAACAACATATAATTACATTATATAATATCAATGGTGTTATTTCTGCTTGAATGTAAAGAAATATTTGAAATAATAATTAAAAACTTGATAAATATATTAGAATAAATTAACTGACCTTCATAAACATTAATAAATAAAAATAAAAAGTTGATATGACTTGTTTGACTAATCGGATAAATAATAAATTAGCTACCTAACTTAAACGGTGATCGATCTAGGTTTTTTATAAAAAATATGCATTTGTCGTTCTAATCTAGTCTAACTCTAGACTAAATGTAAAAACAAAGAACTTTTGAATGATTAAATTGAGAAAAAAAAAAGGATGTGAAATGAAAAAAACAAAAACAAATTATATCAACATGAGTTAATACATGAAATATACAATTCGGGTACTAAACATAAACATAATTAATAAACCTAACTGAATAATTTTTTTTTCCTTCCCTCATTCTCTTCATAGTTGGATCTTCATCGGGTCTTAATTGATTACAAATTAGATTAAATTTAAAAACAAATAAAAAAATTATAAAAAAAATTTAAGTTAAAACTTGAAAAATATGTGATACTATATTGATCTAGTAAGTTTTAATCAATAAATAAAATTTAGAACCCATGTTAAATATGATACAATCAAGCATAAAATTTTTAAGATGGGCAGTAAAAAATGATGAAACTGTTTTTTTTATTTATTTGAAGTTAGATAAAAAAAAATCAATGATGAGAAAGGGCTAAATTATTTTTTAAAAAAATATCGGGGAGGAAATGCATTAAAAAAAGTTTTAAATGTTGTGTCACAACCTACCGAATCAGTGATTTGCGTCAAGAGCATAATAGTGTCTAATGCTTTTTTTAAAAAAATAAATTTATGTTGCATTTAAATAAAAACTAAAAAGAATTGAAAAAAGAAAACTATAAAAAGCCCTAGGTGCACGGCCTAACAATTGGTACATCTAGTATATGAACAAAAAAGAGTTATGGCTCGTGCGTTTGGCCCTATATATATATATATATATATATAAGAGGCGAAAAACCTTTTGTTAAGAAGAAAAATAGATGATGCATTGTTTGCTAAAATAGATTATATATGACTTGTTTGTCTAGAATTTAACCACCACAATATATTTCGTGAATGCTAGAATAATATTTAATTTTAATTTATTTTAAAATGAAAAACCATTTTAAAAAGATATAATACACTATAATCTCAAACATATACTAATTAAACATGGAAAAAACGTTGAGTTTGCTCCTTCTAACCATTAAAATGAAAGAAAAAGGAGAGATATCTTTTCTTTTTTTTCCTCTCTCCGCTTGATACTCTAAACTTAATCTGTAAATAAATCAAGATTAATTGTATATGTTCTTAGAAAACAAAAGTGTGCCGATTTTCTAACTCGTCGTGAATTACTTGGAACTTTTCAACTGGCATGGAACTCGTCCTCTCCTTTTTTTTTTTATCATAATATTTAAAAATAGAATAATTATTATTTTTTAAAATGATTTTTATGTTAAAATATATTAAAATAATAATTTTTATTTTTTAAAAAATATTTTTAGTTTCTGCATATCAAAATAATTTGAAAACAACAAAAATATATTAATTTTTTAAAAAAAATTTAAAAACACTTTTTCATTACAATTCCAATCTATTTCCACCGAAACAAAACTATGAAAATAAAATAGATTTTACTGTGAGAATTTTAACTGTGGTCCTTTTTCATACCCTTTCCCCATTTTTTATTCCTTTCATATGCGCTTGCTTACTTTTTAAAAGTGCAAAATTATTGAGGCGTTGACAATTTATTTTCCAAGGAAGACTTTTCATACTCTTGCGCGCGAGGAGCTCTCGAGCATAGATTTTCCTATGGTAGTGCACAACTTCAACCCCCTATCAACAAGCATAAAAATATCACTAGATACTCAACTCGCATTTAGCTGTGGATTATAATTTTTTTTAATAAAAAATATTATACACAGGCCTTTTAATTTTATGCATGTATATATAATAAAATAAATCAAGAACTATATACAATAATAAATAAATAAAATGTAAATAATAACTAAAAAATCAAGAATACAAATGCAGATTAAGATATTTAATCTCACAATACGATATATTTATCTAGTTGTGTTTGCTAAATTTGTTTATTCAATCAAACAATAATAGAAATAGACAAACATATTAAATTAATTGAATAAAATAAAAAAGAAAGATTGCACATATTATAACAATTATCTGAAAATAAAAGGAATTATTTTCAAAAATAAAGTTCATCTTTACAGGAATTAAAAAAAATTACAGATTAATCAAGAAAACCTCATTAAAAAAAAATTACAGATTAATCAAGAAAACCTCATTAAAAATTAAATGCATAACAAAAAATAACCATCATTTAAAAAAGGCTATCTAAACAAAACAAAACAAAAATGTGGTATTAATCTAAATATAAATATTCTTTTTGAAAAAAAACATATAAAAAATAGAAACAAATAAAAAGAAAAAGAGAGGGGGCGAGAAAAGGCTAAGCATTGCTGAATTTCGTAATCCAAGCTAGCTTGTTTGGTCTATTTTATTAAGGCTCGCATAATTGTTTTGGTAGTAAAAAATCTAACCAAATTCAAATATGTTTATTAAAGTTTTTTTTTTAAAAAAACATATCCAATGTGAAGTTCCCTGATCAAATAAAATTATCTGACACAAATATCGACTATTTTAGTGGTTTAAATTGGTATTAATAATGTTTTTTTTTCTTTATTGTTGGAATCCAGTAACCTCTCTCTCTCCTATCTTAATAAAAAACCAGAAAATAATAAAAATAAATTTTTATATCAAAATTAAATTGAAAAAATATTGAGGTACAAAAAATTATGGCACGCCATTCATGTTTGATACCTTTTTAATTTCAATCTCTATTTTTTAATTTCACCATTAATAAAAAATCTACATCAATTGGACTTGAATTATAATCAAATTATCTAGAATAAAATTTCAAGTATAAAAATGAATTTTAGAAAAAACACAATGCCATCCACAAATATTTTGTGTGCGCGCGCGCAATGCTTTTTCCATAATTCTCAACCCACGCCATTTAGTTTTTTTTTTTTTTATCTAATGATTATAATAAAACACACTAAAAACAAAGGATTAAATACACCGAGTACATTACTGCAACTCTACATTTATATGCATTGTGAATTGTAATGGTAAAAGTATTCTTGAAAATGCAAAAAATACCCTTGGTACCAAAAAAATTAGGCCTGGCATCAAGAGGAACTTTTTTCTTTTCATTTTCAAATGCACGATGCAATTACTGAGATATTCTTGAGGTAAAAGAAACCTTACCTTTGGTCAAATGTCATTTTCTTTGTGTTAACCTCTTTTATTTTTGTCATTGTTAGAAGGGATTAGAGGAAAATTTGTATTTTATTATTTAAATAATATTTTTAAAAAACTGCTAACGCGTGAAGGGTGGCAATAATCTTCAAATAGATTATACAATGTCGTTTAAAAGGACAAATAATGGCTTTCAAGATGGCATTTAAATTCTCTGGATGACCCTTTTATCCCTTATTGGAGCATGTCCCAAACATACATTTGGATAGACTCTAGAAGCCTTTTTTATATTTTTTTATTTTCCCTTTCCTTTTTAATTTTCATGTTTTGCTGTTCAAATTCTCAAAATTATCCCTTAATTTATTTTGACTAGAATTTTGTTTTTAAAAATTAATTTTATAATTTTTTAAATTTATTTTATATCAAATTATCCAAATTTCATGATATAAAATATAAATTTTACCAATTAATCCGTATCACTTACTTTTTATTAGCCAAGTTACAAATCTATATTTTCCATGGGAAGCGTATTTTTGTGATAATGGTTAAATCTGCAGTGATTTTCAATGACGTCAGCCAATTATTGGCAGGGAAGATAAAATCACCACGCTCCTCCAATCAAATCTCGTAAAGCTATTGAAATCTAGATGCCAAACAAAAACCACTACGTATTTTACTTTAGACACAATGGGGCCCAAACCACACCTCCACCATCCCTTCCCCAGTGCTTACCCTTGCAAGTTCCAGAAGTTTCCTAGAGGACCACTCTCTCCCCCACCCTTTGCCAAATGAAGAAAGGGGCTAGATTTTTTTTATTTTTAAAAAATATACTCAGCACCTAAGACCTCTAGAACTTTCCAAATGATTTTTATAACAAGCTTCATGACCTTTATTTATCTCTTTAGACACTGCTTCCCTGGCTCCAGGTATCTACCAACTTTGTAACGACATAAACGACCTTTCCTTTCCCAAAACAAAGAAACGTTGTTGCTGTTTTCACCCCTAAAAAAAATCTCCATTGCAGCTGTGTCCTCCTTTTTCATCACAATTTTCTCATCTTTTCTATTTATATGAAACCGTTCTTTCCATGACTCTGCTTTCAGTTCTCTTTCTAGCTTAAACCCAGCAGCAGTCTCCTCTCTTTTTCTTGACCAAGATTTATTTATTTTTTCTAATTTTAGTTCAATCAAACCCATTACTCCTCTTTCTTTCTTGATCTTTTTCTTTGCTAGTGTTCATTTTTTTTAAAAAAAAAATCCCCATCATCCAGGGCTTCAATTTTGACCGTAGCCAGTTCTATCATCAATCTTGAACCGACACTGGAGCATGTAAATTTTTATCATCAAGCTAACATAAGAACCGAATCGGTGAATCAAATTGCAATCATGAATCCATTTTTCACTGTGAAGCAAGAGTATGCAGGATCAAGTTCATCGCCGCCGTCCGGCGGTGATGAGCCCCCACCAGTTATGCTGCCACCGCAGCCAAGGGAAGGCTTGCATGATACAGGACCACCACCATTCCTGACTAAGACTTTTGACATGGTAGATGACCCAACGACCAATCACATAGTTTCTTGGAACAGAGGAGGTTCTAGCTTTGTTGCCTGGGATCCTCATTCGTTCTCCACAAATCTCCTTCCCAGATACTTCAAACATAATAATTTTTCCAGCTTTGTCAGGCAGCTCAATACTTATGTAAGTATCTTGATACTGAGCTCAATCTTACCTTTTTTTAAAAAAAAAATCTATCTATTTCAACAGTCCATTTTATTGAAATAAGCAGTTTTAATATTTTTATGGCATTTTTCAACCTGGGTTCTTGGTACCTCAAAATAATAAATTTTATCATGCCCAAAGAACAGTGCTATTGAGAAGAATGTTCATGGAACTAACCAGTGTTTTAGCAAATTTGTTTTTTTTTTTTTTAATGCGGGATCCATAGTCTATTGTTACTTTATTTTCCACTGTAGGTGAAGTTTATCTTCTTCTGTCCCCCCTTCCCCCTCCAATAGTCCTGTCTGGATGGGGGACCTGTACTTATTACAAAAAAAGCAGAAGTTAAAAATTCTGCATTCTGTTTTCAGAGTTCGATTGCTCTATTCCTCTAATGCAGGAATTTCTTCATTGTACACTGCCTGTCACACTGGAAATTCTCAAGTAATTTTCTTGAGTCTGTGTTGAGATGTAATTTTGTTGATGGGAATGATGATGGCTCTGGATTTTTTTTTACAGGGTTTTAGAAAGATTGATCCAGATAGATGGGAGTTTGCCAATGAAGGATTTCTGAGCGGTCAAAAGCATCTCTTAAGGAATATAAAGAGAAGAAAGGCACCCTCTCAGCCTCTTACTCAACAGCAAGCTCCAGATGCTTGCGTTGAAGTTGGCCGTTTTGGATTAGATGGAGAAATCGATCGCTTGAAACGTGACAAGCAGGTTTTAATGATGGAATTAGTGAAACTTAGACAGCAGCAACAGAATGCTAGATCTTATATACAAGCTATGGAGCAAAGGCTACAAGCGATAGAGCAAAAGCAGCAGCAAATGATGCAATTCTTAGCTAGAGCAATGCAAAATCCAGCCTTTTTACAGCAGTTAGTTCAGCAGAAGGAGAAAAGGAAGGAGCTTGAGGAAGCAATGACTAAAAAGAGAAGGCGGCCTATTGATCAAGGATCTAGTAGAAGTGGTGGTGGTCGTCGTGGTGGTGAATCGAGCCATATTGGTGGAAGTGCAAACCCCATCAAGGCAGAGCCTTTAGAGTCTGGAGACCTTGAATTTGAAGTGTCAGAGCTGGAAGCACTTGCGTTGGAAATGCAAGGGTATGGTAGGGCAAGGAGAGAGCAAGAGGATGTAGTAGAAGAGCTAGAGACACCAGAAAGTAAAGATAGAGAACTTGATGAGGGATTTTGGGAAGAACTGTTAAATGAGAGTACTGGAGGAGATGAAGATGATGTCAATATATTAGCCGAGCGCTTGGGTTATCTGGGTTCAAGTCCTAAGTAGTGAAACTGAACAGTTTTCTGCATCGCTGACCATCATCATCATCATCATCACCACCACTTTATTCCCTCAATGATCACTTCATTGTGGTAGCAGGTTTCCATGGTCATATTGCTAGTTGACAGTCTAATTTGTGTCACTGGATGCCATTAGGCTATAATCTTCACCTGCATTTCTTGCTATTGACAGGATAGGGGAACTACCAAGCCGTACTTACCAGTGGAAACTATCTTGTTTCTGGTGTTTCTAACCCTTGTATTTTCATTTTGTTGTCAATTTCTCCATTTTGTGCATACCTCCTCCTTATTTTCTCTAGGTTGCAGCAGTGCCTGGGCAGAGTCTCGTAGTCCTTGTCATGATTTGTCTCAAAGGTTACTAGATATTTTTTTCACTCGCAACTAATCTTTGAATTATGCATTTGATTCATTAGTTAACAGCTTCCTGTAATTTTCCTTGTCCTCGAATAAATGTAGACTGTTGAGATGCTGTTGATTTCGACAAGATGTTGCTGCAAGTTGCAAGAAACCACAACTAGGTGCTTTTGGATTCAAATAACCGATTTGGTAGTTAACGGCGTCGGCTTGATTTTTTTTTCCTTTCTTTTTCTTGATATGCCTTGTTCTTTATGCAAGGGGAAGAGAGACTCGGTCGGTGATGAAATTCTTGATGTTACATTTGTACCATATATAGATGTTTTTCATGCCCCTGCAATTTGGTTCTTGATCTCTCATTTTCAACGGCGGAGGTGCTACCACGGTCCAAGCGGCGGTGTTGATAATGCATCGCATTTCATGGCCAATAACAAACAAATGTGTTCGTGGTGGCACTTTTGTGGCCGATCGTGGTGCTGTCCTTGAAATGGTTTTGAACGATAGTGCAAAATCATTTTCACAGGTCTCTTTTGGACACCCGACTCCATTGATCTTAGCTTTCTATACGACGAGCTCGTAATTTATCTGGTTTGTTGTTATATGGACCATGGGAAGTTTGCGCAGAACAAAAATGAAGGAAATAAAATAATGGCTCTTGTAATCCATGACCCTCTTGAATGGACTTTCCAGGATTAACGTTTCAATTGCTGGAAAGGAGGAAAAAAGAGGTAAGAGGGGTTGGAAAGAAATTAACGGAGCTCGTGAAAAGTCTCGTGTGTGGGTTTGAATTTTGCAATTCCCAGCGCGTTTGGTGGTTTGTTAATGGGAAGCATGATATCGATTATTTTTTAAAAGTATGTTTTATTTAAAAAAATATTTTAAAAAAATATTTTTAATATTATTATAATAAAAAAATCAATTAATTTAATTAAAAATATAGGTTCAAACGCTTTCTTAAATAAGGTTAGAGCAACAATGATCACTGTCCCTCTAGATAAAAGTTATTTGTTTGAAATTGTAGTGTAATATTCTTTTTAAAATAATTTTTTTATTTAAAATATATTAATTTTTTTTTATGTTAGCACATTAAAATTAATATAGAATACTAAAAAATATCAATTATTATTTTTAAAATAGTATTATTAATTTAATATTTGTTAAAACTAAAAATATTTTTAAAATACATTTAAAAACAAAAACATATTCACCCCAAAATAAAAGCTAGTAGGAAAAAAAAAATCCAGTTTCAGTATTTATGATCCTGACTTATAATCCCACGTCGTGGAATTGACTTAAAATCTGGACAAAAGAGTTATTATAGTCTACTAAATTATTAATTATTATTATTAACGAGAATTATTTGATAAAAGAAAATCACTGTTATTTTTCTCCCAAAGTATTGCTTGTTGTAACATTAATTTTTTTAAAACCTAATCATTTAATATTAAATTTATTTAAAATCAAACTACATAATTTATTTTAGTTTATTTTTTATTAGGTTATCTAATTTTTATGACCCGAGTCAGTAGCTTAGTAGGTTAACTCGGGTTTTTTTTGTCTATTTTTAATTGATTTTTTTTTAATTTTATCTTTCAATATATGATTGATTGAGAATTGAGTTTTATAATTTATTTTGATTTTTTTTAATGGGTTATATCAGTCTCGTGGTCTAAGTTTGACAGGTTATTTTATATTTTTTTAAAAAAATATATAATCTTTAACATTGAGTTTATTGAGAATTGAGTTTTAATATTTTTTTTTATGAGGCTATCACGGACTCATGGTTCGAGTTGTAGATTTTACATGTTAACTTGAGTTGACCTAGATCAATCTAATATGGTGCTATCTTGATTTTTTTTCAATAAGATGTCATCTTAAAGTATTTTTAGTCAAATTATGTTTGTTTGTTTTTTTCTCTATTTTTTCAAGTTGTTTTTGAAGTTATCCAGTTGATTATGTCATACTAGACCAATCTCTAGACGAATTATTTTTTTCCTTCTTGAAAATACAATAGCAATACTTGGAAAAAAAATTAGCTTTTAAAAAATTCAACTCGACCCTCAATGTATTACTGGTAAATAATTCAGAGTCATGTCCTAAATAATTTTACATGATCTACATGATAATTTATATCACTAACAAGAATCTAGAAAAAGAAGATGGTTTTATTATACCCCTCCTTGTAAGACATTATTTGTTATGATAATTTTTTTTTTCATTCGGCCTTTTTTTTTATATATAATCTATGCTTTGTTTTTCAATTTTAATTTTATCTTTCGATATTAGGTTATTGGGAGTTTAACTTCATAATTTTTTTTAATTTTTTTCTATAAGGTTATCTCAATCCCAAAACTCAAACACGGGTTTGATGAGATAACTTGGTTGACTTAATTTTTTTTAAAAAAAAAATTCTCACTTTTATTATTTAATATCGGATTGATTGAGAATTATACTTCGTAACATGTTTAAGTTTGTTTTCTATGAAATTATCCTCATTTCATGACTCTAGTCATAAATTTGACAAGTTAATTCAGGTTGACTTGTATCAGTTTTTTTTGTCATTTTTAATTGATTTTTTTAAATTTAATCTTTTAATATTGGGATGATTGAGCATTAACCTTCGTAAATTATTTCAATTTGCTTCCTATTGGATTATTTTAGCTTTATGATTTAGGATGGTGATTTGACAAGTTAACTCGAGTTATTTTTTTAGTTATTTTTTTAATTGTATTTTTTTTTTCAATTTTATTTTTCAATATTAAGTTTGTTGGAAATTAAATTTCATAATTTGTTTTGATTTGATTTTCATGAGGTTGTTATAGTCTCATGACTCGACATGCAAAATGATAAATTAACCCGTATTGATCCAAATAAACCAAATATGTTATCGTCTCAATATTTATAAAAAAAATATCATCTTTAATATTTATTTCGAGTCAAACTATGCTTTTACTAGTCATTTGGGTTGCTTTTGAACTCATCAATTTATCTAGGTTACATTGGGTCAATCCCCGCATAAAACAATTTTTACTTTAAAAAACATTAACAATATCTAAATATTTTTTATATTAAAATTGTTTTGACCCAACTACCCTGCAATGCAAACTAGTGGAAACTATTCAATAAAATAATGTTATGACAAATATGTCCTTGACTTGAAAAAATATTGAGTTGTGATTCAAGTGCTTGATGGTTTTTTTTACCATGATTCAATGTCATTTTAAAATTATTTAGGGATGGATTATTCTTCTTAATTTTTTTAAAAAGTTATTACTTAAATGCATAGGTACAAAAAAAAAAATGATGGCTTAAGCCCATGAGCTTTAATATCTTTTAATTTTTTGTTTATTAAGGTTAAATTACTTAATTACCCATGTGTTCAAAATTAACAAAACTATTATTTACGGGTGTTTTGATAAATTTTTTAAATTGATATTTTTTTGATTTAATAATTCTACTTTAAATTGTTTGAAAATTGAGCTTTTTAATGAGTTTTGTGTTTTAGAGATCAACTCAGGTTTGTAAGGTTTGATTCGCTTTTTTATTTTTAATTTTTTTAAAGTTATATTTTTTAAGTTTTATCCTTCAATATTTTTTCAGTTATAGACCGAGCTTTGTTGTTATTTTTTTTTATAAGATTCTTTACTAATTTAAAAAATAACAAAGGTTTTCCTTGGTATTTTTACTTCTTGTTCTTTCTTGAATATACTTTAGCTAATTACTATTAAATTGATTGGAAATTAAGTTTTTTAATTCAATCCGAGTTTAGAATTCAATGAGTTGCGAGTTTGGGATACTAGTTCAGGTTTAGAAGGTTTGCCTATGTTTACTTGGTTTATTATTTTTTTCTATTTTTCTAAGCCTGTGTTTTTTAAATTTAATCATTCATATTTATATCATTAATGATTATTAATGATTAGGCTCAACTTTTTTATTTATTCATTTTTTATATGATTTTTTGATAATTTCAAAATAATCTAAGTTATTATTTTAAGTCTTTTTGCTGTTTTTTCATTTATTAGGACTATAGTATAGTCTTATTTTTTTAAAACATTGCTTGAATATTTTTTTTTATCAACAAAAAAATATAAATATAAAGATCGCAATAGAGTGCAGACCCAAAATCTTGCTGCATTGTATTCTTAATTTCATCAGCATTTAAAGCGGGGCAGGCGTAGAAGCAGGCGAAAGGTTTGCCCGGTGTGATACTATGGGTTTTTTTTTTTTTTAATATATGTAATTACTACAACTCTTTCTTCGTCAAAACAAATCTAATCATATAATCTTTATTTTTTAACTAAAATTTGCTCTATTAAAATTAAACATCAACTTTCTAACTTTAGTTTATAATTAATATTTACCTTTTAAACTATGTATATATGACAATAATGATAATTAATTATTATTTTTAATTAAAAATATATAAAATTATTACGTTGGTTTTCTTATTGTCATATAATATCTTTTTACCAAATATCACACATTGTATAAAAAACCCAATCCAACCTTATTTGTTGCTATCCTTGTTTAAGATTCTATTTATAAATATAGTTATAGTTATTTTTTAAAATATTTTTTATATTAAAATATATTAAAATATTTTTTATTTTTATTTTTATTTTTTAAAAATAATTTTTAAAATTAGCACATAAAAATAATAAAAAACATATAAAAAAATTATTTTTTAATATAAAATATTTAAATCTCTTGAAAATACAGATTAACCTGTATTTCCAAACATACCTTCAATGTCCACCTCAATAATCAAGACTTGCAATTTCCACCAGAAGGTCTCCGGTTCTAGGTGGCCTGAGATCTAGGGAAAGAGAAAGCGAAAGCTTTTTTCTTTTTTTATTTGTTTTTTTTTTTCCGAGTGTATCTAAAAATTTAGATCTTCTGTTAATAAAGAGAAAAAAAACGACTGCTGCACCGCCAAAAACCAAAATTGTCAAAATTACAATAATAGAGGATTGCTTTAAAAAAGCTGCACTGTGGGTATAGGTGATGATTGATACTGCAGTCTAATTATTTTTTAAAATATTTTTTATTTAAAAATATATTATAATAATATTTTTTATATTTTAAAATTTATTTTTAATACCAACATGCTAAAATAATTTAAAAATATAAAAATATCAATTTAAAACAAACAAAATAATTTAAATTTTCTGAAAAACACAAAACCACTACAAAAACAAATGTTGTCTTAATATATTTTTTTGATATTGTGGTAACCTATGTGATTATAGTAAAAAAACATTTTTCATTATAATTTTAAAAAATAAATTTAAAATAAATGTGTTTTGTTAAAACTACCTTGAGATGAATTATTGCATGTAAAATAAATAAAAAAACAAATTATTTTAGCTTTTATAAAATTAAAATTTGAAAAGTAATTAGTAATTAAACTATTATAAAAAACAAAAAAAAACTAGTTAACTAACTAAACCAATCTTCATATATAACTAGGCAAAAAATAAAAGTTATTAGATCTCAATCAGTGTCTTAAGCCTCCATTTGATATTTATATTGGGCAAAATTTGATTTTTTTTCTTGTTTAAAATTAATTATTTTAAGTTTTTATATTGTTTGATATGTCGATATTAAAAATAATTTTTTAAAAATAAAAAATATTATTTTAATATATTTCCGAGTAAAAAATATTTTAAAAAACAATCGCTACCACACTCCCAAGTAATTTCTTGAACAATGTAGTCGAACACAGTGACGGCATGCAAAACCCCATTAAAAAAATTTGGTTTCGCAATATTTAGAGCCTGTTTATTTTTGTGTTTTTAAAGTATTTTTGAAAAAAAAATTAATTATTTTATTTAAATTAATATTTTTTGGTGTTTTTAAATTATTTTGATGCATTAATATCAAAAATAATTTTTGAAATATAAACTATTTTATTTTAATATATTTTTAAATAAAATTTAATTTAAAAAATATGCTACAACACAGCTAGCAAAATGGCTTCACACAATCGTGGAAAAGCATCTGTCCGTTTCAAAGCTCTTGTGAATAGTGCCGGGCAATTGTTCGTGGGCTGGGCTAACTATTGGCTAAATTGCAGGGAGTTTAGGTCTGTGTTCGTAAGCAGTCCGCTTACAAAAAATAAAATAAAAATAATTCTCTAGTACAGAACGCAGATGTCGTTTCAAAGCGAACAACAGTTCTGCTTACCCAGTCAAACTTCTGCAGAAACTGACCGTTATTACCACCAATAACTGGTAATTAATGCTATTCTTTTACTTGATTAGCGTAATTAATCTCCGATAATCTCCTTTCGATAAGCTCAATCCCATCCATATATTGCAGCAGCTTCAAAATCTCTTTGCATTTGTAGTTCTTTTCATTTCAGTTAATACTGATGACAGAAATAATGATGCTGATGATCTATTTGTTTAATCTAATTTAATCTTATCTTATCTGTTAATTTATTTATTTCTGTTGAATTGGTCATTTTTTTGGGATTATTCACTATTACTTGTTAGGTTTATTGTGAGTGCGTTGATGTAGTCATCAGGAATTGGGAAATTTTCCAAATTATTAATTTTACGCTATGTAAATGGATTTTCTATTCAAAACTTATGAGACATTTAAAAATTAGGAATTTATACCATTTGATGCAAGTTATGAAACCATGAATTTATACCATCTGTCTTTGTCTGAGAATACCATCAACGCTGAACATTGTAATGCTGATTTCGTAATTATTTTAGACTTTTTTTCTTGTTTGACTTATTTTATTGGCACGTTATGGCCATTGGCATGCTTCACTATCACCTGTACTTTTCTTGTGTTTGTTCAAACTGTGGCCCTACGATGTTTTACTTCTAGATAAGCTGACAGAAATTCTTTGTCCCAGTTCTATGTGAGGTGAACACAGAAGAAATTCTACAGAAAGCATGAATCCTTTGTTGGAGGGCTTCCGAGAGGAAGCTTTGTGGTGAAAGGGTAAAATATTTTAATTACTCTTATTCCTGCCATTATTGAGTGCTGTCTTGAAGTGAGAAAATGGCTTTTTTCTTTGATAAGGGAGGAATGCACCTGTCCCAGAAAGTAATACAGAGATAAAATGGCTGTCAATTTTGATATCAAGTAGTAGCAAGTCATCTTGTGATTCAATAGCAAGAAGAAGTTAGTTATCATTTACATGGAAAAAGTTTGAAAAACTTTTATGACTGCGTGCTATCACCTTTCCTTTTATATTGTTGTCTAACACGATGATTTGCATCATGAAGATACTTCTTCAAGTTAATAAAATGATTCTTTTCTTATCAATAAGATTTGTCTTGATATTGGTTGATTGTGTCATCTTTGTCGCGATTTCTTGAGTTTCCAAAAATTTTGTGGGTGGCATTATGGTAGATACAATGTAACATGCTCGAAAGAATGTTTCAATTCTCTTTTTTTACGGTAAGGCATCAACATAATGAAGTAGTTGTTAGGGAAGAAGTTACTCATTGATTCACCTCCATCTTCTGTTGTCCAAATCAACATAAGAATTATCTTAAGAAGTAGAAACAATGAAATCGAATGACCTTGTTAAAAATCCAAGCTTCAAAACATAGTTTAAGTTACTATAAAGGAAAAAATCATGTTTTCTTATAAAGACATGGTTGCACACTGGAACGGATATAAGCTGAGAACAGCATCAATTGCATATTTAGCTCCCATGTCCTGAATAATATATTGTATTTTGATATATCCTTATAAAACTGTAATGCATCTCACATTGTTATAGTTTCACTAAGAAAAAATTGATGATGTAAGTTTTTTGCTGGTGAAAACCAGAAGAATCTCTGCTTAATTCATTAAAAAAGTATGGACCATATGGACTATAGATTCAATAAAATTTGGAGCAAGTGGACTAAGATAACTCATGCAGTAACTATTTATTTTTAGGAGCTAATCTTTCACAAAGATTGCCCTTGCCTTGACATGGACACATCACTAACCAGAAGAGTCAATAAAACATTAGTGCCAGTTGGCATTCTTATCATGTAATAGGCCGTCCAAATTGATGGCTACTGACCCTAGGTTGAATCATGTCAAATTTTGTCACAACTACCTGCTTTTCTTGTTAGTTGCTGGATTCTATCATGGATGCACGCACATACACACATTTATCTTCACAAGTGTACATTTGCAATTTCTTTTTGGAAATTTTTCGTTTCAGTGTCTCCTTTTGAGAAGTCTTTTACTCACCATCAACAAGGAATGTATAAATAAATGAGTACATCAGCAGTAAAGTGGCTGTGATACCACTACGGACAAGATAACACAGATTGTTTGAAATGGTTTAACTGTACTTAGTGTTGACCCATGGATCCACCAGTGGAGAAGAGTAATCAAATTGAAAAATTTGAGGCAGCACGTGAGGATACCAAAAATTATGCGGGGTGCAGTGATAGCATTGCGGTATGTTAACACATTAACTTACAGAAAGTCTAGCCCATAAAAGAATTTGTTGGAGGAGAAGCCATGTAGTCAACTCCATCTAGTTTGGATTGAGACTTAATTGAATTGAATTAAGCAGTGATAGCATGCTTTATGGAAAATAATGGTGTTTGCTCCATGGCAACAACCATTAGAATATATTCACATGAAACTTTTTGATAGACTTGTAACAAGCAGTTAGATAGATTTTGTACCCTATGACAGAAAGTAAAATAGCATCAAATGCCATCGTCATCATTTTGATAATGAATCCAAAAGTGGCTTACTCTGTTTTTGCTGGTTTATGCTGGACTAGCAGAATTTTGAGGTTTTCACCGGTCTACTTTGGACCTCATGTAAGCATATGCCTGAACAAAAGATGATTCAACATTTCGTTACCTGCAGTGCTGAGAGGACATGGTAAGTCAGGTGAAAGCTAAAACTATAGTTCAAAGATTAGTCTTGTTGCTTCAATTTACAAGTTCGAGTGCCTTATTGCTTCTCCCATATGTAAGAGACACCCTTTTTATGTTAGGTGCTCCATTTGCTTCTGTTACAAAGGGGTGTGTACCATATGACCTTTATGTGGGTAGTTTCCATGATCAATAAACCTTCCATCTAAGAAGTTTCAAAGTTCTTTAGATCAGCTGTACTCTCAACAATATAGTGTGCCAAAAAGATTACATGTAGCTCATAATTATTTTCTGAAAAGAAAAACAAGGTTTTCCTAGTTCTGCCATATGCCGAGATGTAAACCTCCATAAGTGATTATCATCCTTAGGCTTCTCATTGATTTAAAATGTCAAGATAGTAGCCAGTGAGTTCTTAGCTATTCTTTTATGACTAGTAGTGTGTTACAACTATATTTATGAATTAAATAAACAAGACCAAACTTGGAAAAAAGTTTGAGAAGAAACCCAAAAGCATTTGATATGCAACCCGAAGTTGATGTTTTAATTATTTTTTTAGTTAATTTTGAATTTTAATTATTTATTTTTAATTAGCATTTTACTATTTAGGTATCCTAATGCTAGATAGATTCTGTTAATTATATAAGTTTTAATTAGAAATAATTTCTCATAAAAGGTTTAGTTTTAATTAGAAATCATTTCCTATAAAAAGTTTTAGGATTAATATAAATAAGGATGTCTAATTTATTTTAAGATCAAGATTATTATTCAAACTTTTAATAAAATGATAGAGATTTTTTTTAAAAATTTATCTATAGTTTAGGTCTATAACCTTAGTGGTTGAGAACCTAGCTTTTATCCATTCTATACATCGCGTTAATTGGTATTATAATAGGTGAGCTTCTTTGATGGACGAAGATGATAGCAACCCGCTTTACGATGCAGGAGTGGAGGCCTCTCAGATGTTGCACGGGCTCAAAAGCAAAAACTTGATAGTTGAGAACAAAAGTCTAATTTGGAGCAAACCATAGTAGATCTAGCTTGACTTATGGGTAATACAAACAAGGATCATGAAGAGAAGAAAAATTTGCCTAGAGACTTACTTTGAGACAAGCTAAATCCCAGACCTATTTTTAAAGATCCACCTAGACAACTAGTTGTCCATATAGAGGGTGTTGGTGGATACATTTGATGGGGGTCATAGGACTTTAGCATTTAAAGACAAACCACTATAACAAACACATTGATTTTAGCATCAAGATAAAAATATCAGCATTTAATGGAGATCTGGACATAAAAGGATTTCTTGATTGGGTCGTTGAATGTGATAGGGCTAAAAAGTACTTGGGTTTCTCGAAAGAGAAGATAGTGAAATTGTTCGCATATAACTTAAAGGGTGGAGCTTCTTCCTAGTGGAAATGTCAGAGTCAGACATATACATGTTTAAAAGAAGAAAGACAACATATTATGTCATAGACATGTATAAGGCGGTTGTTGCATGAGAGATTCTTTCCTCTTGACTATGAGCAATATTTGTTCTAGCGGTACCGAGATTGTTTACAAGGTAATAAATTTGTCAATGAGTATATAATTGAATTTCAAAGGCTAACAGAATGTAACAGGCTCCACTAGATAGAGAATCAATAGGCTGCAAGGTTTATGAGAGAGTGAAAACCAACAATTCAAGTTAAGATCGGAGTACAAATGTTGTTTACACTCTTTGTGGCGAGGAATATTGTGTTAAAGGCTAAGATGCTAATGAAAAAGAGGGTTTGTAGCAGTAATAAATTTAATAGGTTTGATCCTTTTAAGAGGCCGTATAATGAGACAAGTAGATTCGGTCTTACTGAAAAGGGGAAGACAGGGCAACCATCAAGGCCAACTCCAATGAGGCCCAATATTACTAGTTTTGACAAGACTTTAGGAAAACAAGTTGAAATGAACAAACCAAATAATTACCATGCCAAGCCATGATAGCCAAATGCTTTAAATGTGGAGAACTGGGACATCTTTCATGTGATTGTATGAGACAGAAATTAATCAATCTAATCAAAAGGCAGTATGAGCCAGAAGCCTTCGACGATGAGGGCGAGTTATGTAAACTTAATAGGGGTGATAAAGAAAATTTGTATAAGCATGATGATGATGATGAGAGAAAATTATGTGGTTAGAAGATGCTGCTAACACTAAAGATTTTTAAGGACCTGTTGTATCCTAAATAAAAACTTGTTTGGCTTAATTATTGATAATGGAAGCTGTGAAAATATTATTGGTAGACTTACTGCTGATAAATTTAAGTTAACATTAAAACCTCATCCTGAACCTTACAAGAATGAGTGGATTTAGTAAAAGAGATAAGGGTAAACCAATGTTGTAGAGTACCCTTTTTCCATCGAAAAGTATAGGGATGGGATGTATTGTGATGTGATAGATATGAATGCTTGTAGTTTAATCTTCGATAAGGATTGACAATATGATGTGAATGCTAAACACCTGGGTAGAGATAATTTGTATAAGATTAGGTAGAATGGTTTAAATTATACTCTTGTACCTTTAAAGGGAGAATCCAACCTTAAAGCTTCTAAAATAGGGGAAGGCGTTCCTTACAATAACCAGTTCAAAGCTTGAGATGCATGCAGAGGTACAAGAAACTAGGCAGATTCATGCACTGGGGCAGATTCATGCATTGATTGTGAAGGCATTGGTGGATGAACAAGCAAAAGAGAAATGAGCAGACATTGCTGAAGCAATTGAACTTTTACTTGTTGAGTTTGGGGAGATTCTACTTAATAAACTGCTAAATGGATTATCATCAATGAGAGACATTCAACATCAAATTGATTTGGTGTTGGAAGTTATTATTCCAAATCTACCACATTATCGAATGAGTCAATAAGGGTGATATATTAAAGGAGAAGACAGAAAAGCTGTTGAGAAAGGATTCAAGAGAGTTCAAATCCTTGTATTGTTACAACATTATTGACTCTAAAGAAGGATGACAGTTGGTGCATATGTGTGGACAGTCACATTATCAACAAAATAACCATGAGATATAAGTTTTTGATTTTTCGGTTAGATGACATGCTTGATCAATTACATGGAGCATCGATCTTTACAAAGATTGACTTGAGAAGTTGTTACCATCAAATTCAGATTTGGCCAGGTGACGAGTGGAAGGAGGGATTATATAAGTGATTGGTTATGCTCTTTGGGCTTTCTAACACACTAAGCACTTTTATGAGGTGATTAATCAGGTTCTACGTCTTTTTACAAACAAATTTGTGGTTGTTTATTTTGATGATATTTTGATTTATATTAGATTAGGGATTGATCATGTGGGACACTTGAGGAAGGTGCTTGAGATGTTGCTAGAAAATAATTTATATGAATCTGAAGTGTAGTTTTGTGATTGATGAGCAACTGTTTTTAGGTTTTATTGCCAATATAGATGACATACATGTTGATGAGGAGAAAGTTTGGGCTATTATAGATTGACTAGCCCTTAAAACACTTAGTAGGTTCGTAGTTTCTAGAGGCTAGCTAATTTCCATCGATGATTCAACCAAAATTTCAATAATATTATGGCACCCATTACTAAATGTATGAAAAAAGAGATTTGATTAGGGAGAAAAGTTAGAAAAGAGCTTTGTTTTAATCAAAGAAAAATTAAGCAAAGCTCTGGTTTTTACATTTTCTGATTTTGATAAACTGTGTGAGGTAGAATGTGATGCTTGTGGTGTCGGGATTGGTGGAGTTTTATCCTAAGAAAAGAGACCCATGACATTTTTTAATGAGAAGTTGAGTGATGCTAGATTAAAGTGGTTCATATACAATAAAAAGTTCTATGTTGTTTTTTGAATTCTTAAGAAGTGGGAGCATTATTTGACTGGTAAGGAGTTTATGTTGTATTCTGACCATAAGGCGTTAGACTTTTTACATAATCGAAGGAGAATAAGAAATAACTTGCATGCAATCACTTACTTACAACGGTTTCCAATCAAAATTGTATACAAGGTTGAAGTTCAGAATAGAGTTGTTGATATTTTAAGTAGAAGTGCAACATTTTTGATTACTCTAAGAAGAGAGATCATTGGATTAAGACTATTTAGATTTTTTATAAAACTTTAAAGTTTTCTCTAAATTTTTCTATAGCTTAGGTTTGTAACTTTAAAGCTTGAGAACCTTAGTTTTATCCATGCTATATGCCTCGTCAATTGATATCAGAATAGAGTTGCTAATGTTTTGAGCAAGGAACAACCTTGCTGGTTACTCTAACGAGAGAAATCATCAGATTCAAACTATTCAGACTTTTAATAAAACATTAGAGAGTTTTCTCTAAATTCTTTTATAGTTTAGGTATGTAATCTTAGAGGTTGAAACTCTAGCTTTTATCCATGCTTTACACCGCTTCATTTTAGACCATTTTCAACTATAATGTTATATTGTTAACATAATTATTGGCTTCATAAATTAAATTTGAAGATTTAATGATTCTAATCTTATCAATATTGGTCGGGTAATTTGAGCTCAAAATCTAACTAGTTGGGTGACATACAATGTACAAAAGTAGTAGATTCTTCAGGATGGTTTGGTTAGTTTATCCTGTTAAGACATCTACATATGAGGAAGAAGTTAGGGAATAACTTTGTTTAGTTCTACTTTCTTCAATTAACTAGTTTTATGATATGGACTTTAAAAATTTAAAATATGAAATGACTTTGGGCTTGTATAAGTTAAAATTTCAAATTGTAATCAATCAAATATGTGATGCATAAAACTTGATATCCTGTCATATCCATATGATTTACTAGTACATGTGGTGAGGACACCATACCCACACTATAAATTACACAAGTATATGGACGAGGATGACATAAGATGATCCAGCTTGTTATTTTTTGGTTGGGAGACTGAGCCTATTCATTGTTTTGTTTTATTTATTTGGGTTATTTATGTTAGACAATTTTAATTAATGGGCTAAGGCCAATAGTTGGATGTTTATGCTATTTATATGTTTTTCTTTCGGTTTGTAAGACAGTTTTTAATGAATTAAATAAAAATTATGGAGTTGCAGACCTTTCCAATCCCCATTATTTTATTTTCTGGTTTTTTTTTCTTTTCTTTGCTTTTAATTCTTTGCTTCTTTCTTTAATAGCTTTTTTCTTTCTTTCCTGCTTTAATTTTTTAATTCATTGTTCTACATCAACATGATTGGATATTCATACTAATTGAAACGTTATCTTAATCATGTTTCACTGTCATGTCCTTAAAAAATATGTATGTTTGAGTATTCATTTCCATAATATATTCCACAGGGTAGCTAATCAAAATATATTGCTTACTTTAACAATACCTTCAAAAGTGGTCCAATGAAGCTGGTTTTTGGCTGGAAAAAGTTTAAACACTAAAATACGGGGATTGTAATGTAACTTCAGTGATCTTGAAGCAGAGTAAGAGGAACAGAAAATTGAGTGGCATGAGATACCCTGCCAAGTGACTATTTAGTAATTGAAGCTACTACTTGAGGAGTCATGGACTCATCAGTAACAGAAGGGTCAACTGAAGCACATGACGATTGATGCCAGTTGGCAATCCAAGCATGCGTGTCACAATTGTTGGACAATGGACAGCCCTAGGCCAACCACTTTTTTGGCTCCTGGCTGATTCTCTTGTGAACTGTCTCTCTGCACTTGTATGCCACACACATAAATCTTTGATGAAAGCTTTGGTCTTGCAAGTTCCAACCATCTCATAGATGCAAGTTGGAAAACTTGAGAGTAGTCGTTCATTAAAAAATGACTTTTGAAACTCCCCCTCCTAAAATGCTAAATAGCAGGACTGCCTTCAAACTCTACCCTTTCGGACCCCTTCCAATGAGGCAGTGTCGGATTGATGATCTAATTTTTAATGCATAGTCCATTTCCAAATAGGAGCTTGATTTGGTTTCTGTTTGGTGAGTTGAGTGCATGGGGAGATTGCATAGCAAATAAAAGTTCTTGCTCCATGGAAAGTATTCATTGGATTGGGTGACTGCCTGAAACAGACAAATGTTTTGAACTTTTAGATGGCCGTTTAGGAAGCAATGCTTATAGAGGTTTCTCTGTTGTCTTGTGACAAGGTAAACAGTTTCAAGTTTGTCCTCACCGATTTATTGCAGAAGCATCCAAAGAGGTGACAGAGAATCTAAAATTGCAAATGTTTTTATCTTTGCTAGAGCATTTTGATGTTATTGAGTGATAGCAGTGTGCTGTCCCTCCTCCTCAACTTTAATAGCAGGCTAATACTTAGCTTAAAGGTTTTAGTCAAAGAATTCAAGTCTCATCGTTTACTCGAGTCTCCAGAGTTTGCTGATTTTGCTGGTCTTGTTTATGTTGTACTTGCAGAATTTTGGGGACCTTGCTGGTCTGCATGGACCTTCCATTGCACACATCTGAAGGGAAGATGATTTAGCATCCCCCTCGCACCAACTTCGGTGATGAGCTGTATGAAAAGCTGCTGCTTTGCCTTGCAGGTCATGATGGTTACTGACACCTAATGTGTTGCACAGTGTGCTTCGATTCCTAGGGTCTGGGTATGCCACAAGACTTTTATCTGAGCTACCAAAATCAATCAAAATCATACATTCGATAGATGCATACTATCATCGTTTTTTTTTCTTGTGGGGGGGGGGGGGGGGGGGATCCCTATAGTCTGTGTGCGCATTTTAGGCGTTTTAGACGACTGAACAGGTCAAAGAGGAGTTAATCAGAAAGTGCGATCTCTCTTGTATCATCATCTAACTTGTTTTTGGAGGTCTTATCAGCCATCACCTCTCTTCCTGTAGCAAGTTTGTTCCACGTCTTTTTATGATTTATCGTTGCTTGTCTTCATCTGGTTGCAGTGGAAAATGCATAATAGCAGGATAAAGAGTGACGTTTTATATGATCTAGTAAAAATTAAATAACTTTTTGGTTCGGATACAGCAAATATTCGGAGGTAAGTTCTGGGGCAGAAACCAACCTTTTGTTCTTCAAAAATCCTGCTCGCAGTCGGAAGTTTAGGCTTCGATAAAGGCATAGAAACAACATAAAATGTCCATCTCTTTGTGAATCTCCTACATTCTAATTTGATTAGACATGGTTCCCCAATTGAGAGACAGAATTACGAATATCATCTCGAGTTTGGTCTCTGAGAATGTTACCGACTGTTCTTGAAGAGGCAAATTTTTATAGTCCATTGCCCTTCAGAACTAGGTAAAACAGCAGTGTTTGAATTCCATTTTATTTTTGTTTGGCGGTAATGAATTGTTAGGTCAAAAGTTGTCGGGCAGCAGCTTGTGTACATGTTGTCGAAGCATGTTTCATGTTCCAGCATTAAAAACCCATTGTGCTGAAATTCCGGGTCTCACTTTCTCGGACCCCTGTTGAGCTGAAAATTAAAAAACACAACAAAGAATTCTGATCTCTACTGTCTAGAAGACCGCTGCAATTTCCTTGAAATTCCTGAGGACTGGAAAATCTTAGAGAGAAGCTGCTGCCTGCAACTCTAGTTCATGAATCTGGGCACTGAGCGCTGACTAGTGATCCAGTAGTCCTTAGCCGACTAAATTGCAAATAACGCCAATCGAGTAATTAAGAAGGAAAGTGGCCGAAAACAGCCAAAAACTCCAAATCACGTCATCAAAATTAGTAGGATACCATTATATGGTTCCGTGGTCCTGCTCTTTAGGTCTTCATTTTTCTCATCCGTGACCTGCAAGATTTAAATATAACATTCAAACTAGATAATCCAAACCCGGTCCTTGTCTTCCTTTCTACTGGTGCATTGACCCAAAATTGAGAGGAAGGAGATCTCTCATAATCACAGTGATGGTAGTATAGGAGCTATCACGGACCCACTCTACTGTCCCTGCTAAAAATCCTGCAAGTGTATTCTCAGCTCAGGGACTTTGAAAAGGCTCCTCCTCCTATTCGATGATGATAAAGGTGTAGATGATGGGGGATCAAATAATTAATGCCTTTACGAGCGAATCCAGAAATTGAAAAAATCCATATGATTTTTTCTGTTCGTCCTCTCAAATCTTCTTTCGTGGAAGCATGACACGACATGGCATCATGACCCTCTTGTCTCGTGAGGTGAATTAATTTCCAATTCTTAGGATGACTTTGATTTTTCTATGTTAATACTTCAATATCATGCACGACGTAAACCCTTTTTACAAGTCAAATAGAGAATTTCGAAGTTGCTATGGACAACACTAAATCACATAAAAAAAATAGTTTTTTTTTTAAGTCTTTAAAAAAACCATAATTTTTCTGGATCTGAACTTCAAACCTTTAAATCAAAATCTCAATTTCTCAGGAATAAATTGTGTTTTTTCAAATCTTAAATTACAATCCTAAACTATGTATATATATATATATAAAATTAATTGTATTGTTTTTGAATATCAATAAGCATCGAATCCAATGATCTTTTTTTAAAAATAAGAATCCACCATGTAGATGGTGTATTGTTGTGTTTGATGCAATTTTGGAAATTGCCTGGCGACCAGAATTTAATATCATTAGCTGAAAGTCAATTGCTATCGGCACTCAGTTTGGTTATGTGACAACATGATAGTCTTGTAAGCATGTGAGTCTGACACGTGTATCGAGGCTGAGGGTGGATCCAAACTTAAGTTCTCGTGACTTAAAACCTTTCTCGTGAGGTCATCATGTGTCCCTAGAGTAGGGCCCGCTGCTCATTCTTGGTCCCTCCCTTGTTGCTGTCATCTTGGGCCGTCTGTGGATTTTGGGCCTCAGATTCTCTTCATGCCCCCATGAAACTGAATCGTCCGTACCTACATACGCGGTACCAGCTTGCCAAGTTTTTTTTTTTTCCAAGGAATTTGATAACAAATTCAATTAAATTACAATTAATTATCACAATTACCATTGAATCCATGTTTATTGGCAAATATTTCGAGATGGCTAATTAAAAAACACCTCCTGTTTTCAAATTGAAAGATTTCTTTTAGTCTTCCCTACGTTAAATGATTACAATTTATAATTATTAAACCTGATTTAATATATTGACTTAGTGATTTAATAATAATCTGAGTCTAATTTAAACCTAGATTTATTTCAATAACTTTATAAAACTTAATGAAATCTAGTCGGATCATCTTTAAAAAAAAATAACATAATTTTGGATAAAATTATTGATTCATATAAAAACTTTTAGTCATAATTCTTTTAATAAACACAAAAAAAGAATAAAAAAGATATTATTGTTGTAACTTGGAGTCTCCTAAATCTGCATGTACATTTCTTGTTACATTTAATCTTGAATTAAAATTAAATGGTATATATATTCAGATACATGTGTCCTTGTTCATGATTAAGGTTTGAAAACAGAAATCTTATTTTCGTCGTGAAATTAGTAAAAGATACGAGGTTGTTGGGTGACATAATAGGGCATCTAAAAATACATGATGGTTTGCACTTTGCAGGGGTTAAGTAGGAAGAGGTTCAATTACAGTAGGGTAGTTGTTGAGAGATCTTGGATTGGCATATCCTCCATTGCTCGCTTTCAAGTCTTCTCGGACATTGATGACATCTAATCTCGGCGTGCCTGAGCTATTTGACCCTTCCGTCACGCTTAAACTAAATAAAACAAAACGTACTCAGCGATGGGATTTTGGGGCTACCGAAACTGGAAACGGAAAGAAAACACTTTATTTATTTATTTAGGTTCTTAAGAACATAGCAAACGAATAATTGACTGTCAATTTCTTTATGAAAACAAAACCAGTTTTTTGTTTTATTTTTAAAACATGATGTGGTGGTGTTTTTACTTAGCTTGGCTGAGAATGTTGGTGCTTAAATTCCTGTCAGTGCTGTGATGTAAAGACGACGAGTCAGATTTAGGGTACATATATACACAATAAGGCTGGCGTTCTGGCGCTGAGCATTGCCTTTTGTTTCCATACAAATCACGGGAGAGTGGTCTAGTCTCTACAGCAAGGGGACAATTAGGAAAATGATAATAAGATCTTGAGGGAGGAGCTTACCAGAACATCCATCCAACAATGGATGCACTAATGCAATTATGTCGTTCAATATTGTGTCCTTGGGATAATATATAGGAAAGCCAAACCTAATTAATTGCATGAGAGAATCTGGCAATAGAAGAACCCGTGAAGAATAAAATGGCCCACAGAGGGGCTATTCTGCTTCCCACTGATCAATATGCCTCCCTGCATGCACAAAGGATAAGCAACTGTGTGTGTGTTCCAACAAGAAATATGGAAGACTACAACTAGATGAGCATCATAGCTTGATATGAATTATTGTATTCTTCAAAAGGTCATCATTTCATACTTGATATCTCCACTGATCGTGGAAAACTTGGGTTCAACTTATTACAATCTAGGCATCTAATTCAGATTTTGATAAAAAGTAATTAATTTGCTTTCACGGCCTAGATATATGACAGCTAATCTAGTGTAGTAATTCTACCGCGACATGTTGAAATTTTTGCAGGCAAGGTACCGGAAAAAATGGGATTAAATCTTGAGAAGTGGTGGGGGAAATGTCACACCGATAGATGGTGCCAACCTTAATCCTATCGAAGACACGGTTTCACTAAATCTTGATACATCAGCTGTCATAAAAATACATGGAGCAAGAGAATTCCAACACAAATGGGATTATATATATATATTTGTTGCTTTTTTCTACAATTTAAACCGGCAAGAATTTTCTACAGACAAAGACAAACGAGAGTGCCGTGGTGCCTCAAATTCTCTACAAAGGGTATTCTTTAAATGATCTGGAGTTTGGTAAGTAAAAAGACTAGACCTTCCACGTTTATTTGTCCACGATGACAGACTATATTATTAGTAACAATTTGTCATATAATATATCTGTTAGGGATGACTTGTGATGGCCTCATTCAGTTTCCGGTCTGATATTTATCTCTTTCAAATGTCCAATCTGGTGCCTGTTTGCCTAATTATTTTTTATAGTGTCTAAGTTATTATTATTAAAACCATTCAATTAACATAAAAATAAATACAAACATGAAAGAAAAGGGGAAAAAAAAAGAGGCTAGAATTTTCCTCAAATAATTTATATTATTGTTGTTATTTTAATCTAAATACAAAGAGATTGTATATAAATTAAGCTGAAAATATTATTTTACTCTTAATAAATAAAACAAGATAAATATATTATTTAACAATTATCTCAATAGTATGAAAATGATCAAAATAAAAAAAATTATGTAAAATCTTTCATGTTTTAAAATGATCTATTTATCTAGTTATTTTAGATAGTGTTTAGTTATTATCTTGGTAGAATAAAGATAGTCAAAATAAAAAAGGTACGTACTCCAATCCTTTCATATTTTAAAATGATAAAAACTCACTAAATTATCTCATGAATATAATTATATTTATAATGTTTTTGTTTTTTTTATATCTATCTTTTTTAAAAAATACTAAATAAAAGTAACCCAAAGTGAACCTATGAAGCATAAAATTGATCTTGTTGAGTTTCAGCCATCTTTTTACTCGCTTTCTTTGAAATTTATCCTGAATAATATAGAATTCTGCATTTTATTCATCGATCCACATGAGAGTCATATCAATATTCTGTATATCATGGATTGAAACTTTTTTTTTTTTTAACCGAAAGACTTTGTGCCAATCTGAGCTATGAATTGTGTCTAGATTGCATCACCCTAGCTAGCTTTTTTGGCTTAAAGGTGAATCAATGAAGCATAAATCTCATCTTATCCCAAAAGATAAAAGCAAAATGAATCTCACCCGAAAGACAAATCGATTCAAAAAAAGATTTGTAGATCAAAAGAAAACACATTGGATTCCAAAGGATTTGTTTAAGAGCAACACTATACAAATATTATAGATGGCCGTACTTTTTTTTAGGAAAGGTCTAATTGTAGATGGGTCCTAAGTATCTTACACGACTAAAGTGTTATGTACGGAAATAGTTTGCATGGTTAGCACTTGAGCTGCCATGTTTATGCCACGCATGATTTTTAAGGGGTATTTAAAAATGTGATGATGATTATTTTTTAAATTTTTTTTATTTAAAAATATATTAAAATAATATTTTTTATTTATTTTTTCAATTTTATTTTTAACATCAATATATAAAAAAAAATTAAAATAATTAAAATAAAATTATCAATCTTTGAGTTGAAACCGCAGATCCGGACCGGGCCTAAAGGAAAAGAATATCCCTTAAATCGCACCGAGACGTTTACGGCCAGTACTTTTAACTGCGGAAGTTCAGAAAAAAACAGGAGCATTGTTGTGTTACGGAGGGGATAAAAAGGTCAATTGATGCTATATTTCTTCATTACTTTAGATTTGGGTTTGGAATAAGAAAAAGTTAAAAGGGAAGAAATAAAGAAGAGAACTTCCAAATTAAATTCCTCCTCCTTGGTGGGGTTTGGCTTGAGAAATTTCACTGTGTACTAGCTAGCTAGGATGTAAGAGAATAATAATTACAAAAAGATAGATTGACAGAAAGGGAGAAAAATCCTCAACAAAATAATGTAAAACGAGAAATTGATCAAGATTCCACAAATTAAACTCAATTGTAACGTGAAAAAGAAGAAGAAAGAATAATGTTCTTCTGTTCACAATGCTTTGAAAGTTGATTAACTGTAAAATCCTCTTCAAAAACTATAAATTGCTCTTAAATTACCACGGCATGAAAAAAATTATATTGTATAAAAGAGAGAATTTGAAAGGAAAAGGAATTCGAAACAAAAATAATTAATTCATTAATATATATTTCATAAGAAGTTCCATAGGAAATAAATTACATAAAATTATTAAACATCCTTAAAATTATGATTGTGGTTGTTTTTGTTTTTCAAATACTTTTTACTTGGAAATATATTAAAATAATATTTTTTATTTTTAAAAAATTATTTTTAATATTAGTCTATTAAAATATCAAAAAATAAAAAAATATTTATTTTTTAAAAAAACATTTTTTAAATGCATATATAGTTTAAGCAAAGTGTATTATAAGCTAGAAGAGCCCGTCAAGAAGCCAATCATGCTAGTTGTGGGGCAGAAGAAAAGGTTGAGAAGAGAAGACATATCTATCCATCTATAGCTCTTTGCATGCCTTTAGCATCCTCCAAGCTTTTTAAGCTTCTCAATCTTCCAGGCCTTCCATAAGCCAGCCGTCCTTTTAATATCATGATTCCATTCAAATTAAGGTCCTTTCTAGGGTTTGGGTGTTTTATAACAGGAACAAAGGAAAAGACAGAAAGTGCCAGCGTCATCCCTTCAAAAGAAAAATTATTAAATAAATACTTGTAAGTAAAGAGAGAGTAAAAAGAAAGAAAAAAACGTTTGAGTGGGGTAGGGATTCTTCTTCTTAGCCTTCGCTTACCTCTCTCTCCCTAGTACAATCGCTCCTTTTTAAAAAGAATTTGTATTTTTCATACCATTATTTTTCTTTTTTGTATTTTCTATAATTTGCCACCCCCATCCTCGGTCCGCCACTGTAATCATAACCTCCTGTACATGTTATCTAGAAGAGAGATACTGATTATTTCTCTATCGATTATTTTTTCTCCTCTTTCCTTTATATAGGCATAAATAGACAGAAAGGCGAGTTATTGGGTAGTAAAGGGTTTTTAAGGAAAAACAAACTTGCTGTCTGGTCTTTCTATGTTTTATTGCATGGTGAACCCTCTCTTAGCTAGCTTATTAGTTGATGATCTTTGAGAGGGAGAGAGAAGTTAAAGAAAGATTGGAAAGAGATATATCTGAATTGTTTTGCAGATTTGCTCAGAGAAGCAATCCATGGTTAGATAGCGACTCGGAGAATAATCCATCATGATCACCATCTCCTCACGAGATTTTGGTTTTGCTACCCAATGAATGATGCCTTTCTGTGTCTATAATTCACTGCCACCTGTTCATCAACAAAACTTTGTTTAGTTTAGTTGTGTCCAAAGCTGAGGATTCTCTATTTCTGGCCTTGGTCTTACATCTTGTTGTTGTTTCTTCAAGAGTGCAAAAGTGAACACTTGAACAAAGGTTACTCCAAAGAAAAGTGTTAGCTAGCACGAAGTATATCAAACAAAACAAAACAAAGTGGTATCACTTCTTGGTTTTTCTTTTTTTGGAGTTTTCTTCTTCACGGATATGTTCCCTGCAGCCATGTCCAACTCAACTTCTTTGTCTGAAGAAGCTAGTGTCTCTTCTGGCACCAGAGTTCAAGAATTTTGTAGCTTAAATCCACTGGCTTCAAACTTCTCTCCTCTGCAGCAGCAGCAGCAGCAGCAGCAACAAAAGATCGTCAAGAAGAAGAGAAGCTTACCAGGAAACCCAGGTAGGTTTTTCATTTAGACCCTCCAATCTTGTTTTAGACTATTTTGGAAATTCTAATACCATAATATAGAAAATGGTTTCTTAATATATGATCTTGCAGACCCAGATGCTGAAGTGATAGCATTATCTCCAAAGACCTTATTGGCTACCAATAGATTTGTTTGTGAGATCTGCAACAAAGGGTTTCAGAGAGATCAGAATCTTCAGCTTCATAGGAGGGGCCATAATCTTCCCTGGAAGCTGAAGCAAAGAAACAGCAAAGAAATTAAAAAGAAAGCTTATGTTTGCCCTGAGCCTACGTGTGTTCACCACCATCCTTCAAGGGCTCTGGGTGACCTTACAGGTATCAAGAAACACTATTGCAGGAAACATGGAGAGAAGAAATGGAAGTGTGAGAAATGCTCAAAGATCTATGCCGTTCAATCAGATTGGAAGGCTCACTCTAAAACCTGTGGAACAAGAGAGTATAGATGTGACTGTGGAACCCTTTTCTCCAGGTAAATTTCTCTTTTTTTGTTCCTTCCTAGTCTTTTTATTTTGGGATTTCAAATTGAATAATTTTTTTCCTTTCTACACTTACGTTGGTCTCAAAGTCCTATGTTCCCTTCTTTACTTGTTTTTGATGTTTTACAGTTATGCACGCACTTTATATTTTGGATTCTCTTGGGATTCAAATAAAATTTTGATCTTCTGTTTAAAGTGGGAAGTCCCATGTCTTCGCGATGGTCTTTGTATTTTGTTTCAGTCTGTTCTGTTTTTGTGGTTCGTGTTTTTTTTACAAGAGTGGTAAGCTCTGCATGGAATAATATATCTGGAGCTTAAATGCATTGGCAGGTATATCATAGACGTGGACACCATTAATACAAGTGTCTGTTACTGCTAAAACCATAAGAGTAACTGAAAGCAAAGCTTCTGAAATCTGAACCTGCCAATTTCAAATTTTGAAAACAACAAACAAGACACCAAAGAGAACAATCCACTTAAATCTTTTGTTTTATGTATTGTTTTGTCTTTTAATTCAAAGACGAGTCAGCTAAGTATATTCTTGCCTGGGGATTCTGTGTACATCGTCGTCATCCAGATTGTTAAAAAAAAGTTGGATCAATGCCATATTGCATTTACCTCGAAGGGTTTGACGTGCATTTTTAACCGTGATTCTTCTTTTGGTACTTTATAAATCGGGTGATGACTGCAGTCTCAAAAACAATGATGAACATCTGCTCTTGTCCAAGAAAAAGGTGAAAAGAAAGCTCTTAATTTGCTTTGGGGGGTTTTCATATGGATGAGTAAGAACCGTGATGATTTCTTTCCCTTGAAGAATGCTATGATTCACTTGCAGAAAATACTGAAACTCTGACCTTTCATCATGACAAAAACTGATAAATCTGCAAAGATATCTGATGTCCTAATTTGCTTTCATTTTCTTTCATCTGCATTATACAGCTTTTGGCCCTTTTGGGGGTTTCAACTTTGAATTGCATATCTTTGTTACATGCATGAGCTCAAGTTTCAAAAGTCATTTATGTCATCGTTGTTTACCAAATTCTTGAAATTTTGAGCCTCTTTACCATCCAAGACTACTATTTCTGCATGCATAAACACCAATCAGCTCTCTCTCTCTCTCTCTCTCTGCACTTTAGTTTTGACCAAAAAAGATGGTTTTACTTTAGTGTTTTTGCTATAGCTTTATGGAAATCATGGCACGCACGGTCTTGTGGTCTGTCACCCTTTGAAGGAGTGCTACAAATTAAGATGAAGCAAATCAAATTAATTACCTTTAATTAGAATAATCAAATTCACATCAATATATCCTTATGATCTTCCTCATTCACCTTTTTTTCTGTTTTGGCTACCCTCCTCCTTAGCATCGTGATATGAAAAACATGATCTACTTTCGTATTTAGAAAATCATGCTCTACATGCCCTCTGCGGAAAGTTTAGTTTAATTAAATAAAAGAACGTGGTGTTAATTAAGGTTTGAACTCCTAATCACTTTATATGTAACTAAATCAAAGAAATGTACACTTGATAACTAATTAAGAACTTAAACAGTTAATTACAATGTCAAAAATAGTTATTAGAGTAGTATTTTCTAACAACAATCAAATCTATTTAAACTAAGTTCCTTCATCAATTATCCTCCTTTTGTTAATTATTAAGTATCAATCACAAATTTATTTTGGTTTGTGATGATAGTGTGCACTGATAATCTCTTTATGTGCTTGCATTGTTGAAACTGCAGGAAGGATAGCTTCATAACCCACAGGGCATTCTGTGATGCATTAGCTGAAGAAAGTGCAAGACTCTCAGCTCACCAGCTAATCTCCACAGATCCAAATGCCCAAGCTCTCCTCCTTCAAAACCCACTTCAAGCACACCCCATTTCTCTCTTCTCCGCCCCTAACCCTACTCATCAACAGCAAATCTCCCTCACTTCTCCTTGGGACCCGCCTCGCCATCACAACCCTAATAGTAATAACCACCAAAACCCAGTTCACATCAAGCCTGAAACTCACAGCCATTTTCAGATCCCTCCCCCGCTTCTCCAAGAACCACCACCACCAGCATTGCCTAGCCACAAGGGTTTGTTAGCCTCAACCTTCCAAAGCCTATCAAATGCCGCCACGTCATCAGCAGCATCACACCACTTGTCAGCCACTGCACTCCTTCAAAAGGCTGCAAGTGTGGGTGCCGCTCAGACCTCAGTGGGCCACAGCCAAATGACCCAGCTGGACATGGGCGAGTTGGGATCAGCGGGCCAGGTTCATGTCAACTCAGCGAGTCACGTCGCACAGGGTCCTAACTATAACCTTAACAGCCTTGCCACGTGGCAGAAGAGTGACCGCCTGACAAGGGACTTTCTGGGTCTGACCGGTGAATGTGGGGATGATCATGGCCATGCTGCGAGTAATACAAATGGGAGCAGTGGGAGTGTTCACGCTAGCATGAATGTGAGGGAAATCCTAACGTACACAGGGGGTGTAGGGTTCCACCAGCAGCAATACAATGAGAGAGACCACTCACTGCTGAAGCCCCACGGTGGTTTTGGATTCGCTCAGCCTTCTGCCTCTAAAACGTGGGGTGATTGCTAGAGAGCCCCCCAAAAGTAAAAGGGGCTAAATGGTAATTCCATTTACTCCCTTCAAAATGATCAAAGTGCCCCTTGTCCTAGCCGCGAGAATCTAATGAAGGGTTTTTTTTTAAGAAATTAAGAGCCTTTCTTATGCCATATATATGATCAACCTCTCATCTTTTATGCAGCAGCTTCACAGCAACATTTTTTTTTTTGGGTTATCTCTCTTAATTCAAGAATATGCTATTAGCCATTTCCCATCCTGCTTTTCTGTTTTTATCCTTTGCCCTCCTCTCTAATGTTAGATTTAGTCATGGTGATTAAGAGGATGGTGGCTTCCTTGTAATTTTGCTGCGGAAAAATCATGTCACAAGCAGAATATAAAGATGTGCGGTAATAATGGAATTCCGTGGGATTTGTTTTTCTTGGCTGCTATTTTTTATACCATTTCCTTGAGGACTTTCCCCCATCTCAATCTAGACAGCTATACGTACATGAAGGTCCCATGTCACTTGTTGATTTCTAGGGTTTAGGCTTGTAATTTTGGAGGATCATATCTAGCTGATTGAAAGATGATCTTGGCGATTCCAAGCAGACCAGCCATTACAGATATTGCGTTAGAATTGAGAAGGGTTTAATTTTAAACCAAGGGATTCTTCTTTTGGAACTCGTTGTCACTTTTGTGTTGTTCAAAGAATATACAAACAAAGTGGGCATAGGAGACAACTACCACTCATAGGCCTCACTGGCCCTATGCTAACCATTATGATCTTATTATGAACAAAAAGTTTATCTTTTTTTTTGTTGGTTCAACTCTTTAGGCCCCCCAATCCCTTTCACGTTAACTTTAACTTTAATGCTAGAAACATATTTATCTCACGTTTGTTTTTTTTTTATTTTAAAGATATTTTTTTAAAAAATTAAAATATTTTTTAAAATTAATTTTTCCATGTTTTTAGATTATTTTGATATTTTAATGTTAAAAATAAATTTTTAAAAATAAAAATATATACCTAAATAAAAAATACATTAAAAAACAATATTAATTTCTAAGGTGTCAATCCCGCCACATGTTTGGTAATTGCAATTAAAATTGTACTTAATTCAAGCTGAACTTGGTGATGTTAAGATTAATAAGCATAAAATATGATTGTTTGGTAATTGCAATGAAAGTTGTACTTAATTCAAGCTGAACAATATGATCATGAAGCGATCATAAGTAGTTTTTAATTATTGTCTTATCTTGGGTTATAAAAAAGAAATATAATTTCGAATATTTCCTATTTTGAAAACACGTAAATTTTGTTTTTTTATTTTTTTATATTCCATTATGGAACACATATCTCGTCTATTATAATTTCGAAGAAAAGACGTCAATTTATTTTAAACTTTATTATCTTTGTTTTCCCAACCAGGCCCCTTTAAGAGGTTAATGTGATTGCATGTTCTGTTGGGTGAAGGAATAAACACAAGAAAGCGAGTGAATAAACTCGGATCGTTCATGTTAATCAAGCAAAGAAACCTTTTTCTCTATATATAGTTAACGATGAAATGAATAATGCTAACGGCAGCATATATGGAGGTTCCAGACTTCCAGGTGAGAAGAAGACGACACTTTGTATGTGCAATGAATGGGAATTACGATCCCACCCTCCATTACCAGTAAAAAACAGTGAATGAAAAATGGAGGGGTTTAAGCTTTAAGAGGAGGAGATGTTCTGGAAAATAATATTATGGAACAGGAAGACGGTACTGCATAATCTAGAAGTAGCAGATGAGGTAAGCATGCATATTGTCGGTGGGGGGTCTTGCCTTGTACCCAAGAAATTTACGAATGTGTCCTTTACCCCCACCCAGTAGACAGTGATAGCCCGGTGGTCATTTTTCAGATGTCTCCTTCAAGTTTCTTGCAATAATTCTCGTGATTTATCTGGAGAAAAAATAAATAATAATCCTTCCGACTCAATTTTAGCTAATCTACAGGGCCATAGATATACTTAATGGCGCAATCGTCTCTCGGTTTATAGAATTTAGGCACGTTAAACTTGATGATTCGTTAAAAAGAAGGAAAAAAAAAGACATTAATGGCTGCTTCTGCTATCAAGATTTGGTCAAATTCGGCCACCCTCCTGTCGGGGAACTGATCCAGTGGAATAAATAAACAAAACAAGTGGCATATAAAGCCAATCACCTCAGCAAGACTTTTATTAGGATACAGCGTTTTTTCTCTTTTCTTTCTTTCCATTGGAGGTAGAAAAGAGGGTGTCGAGGTATTTGTATTATAGAGATGTTGATTGATTTGTTTTTGTATATGATTTCCTGTAACATAAAATAATGTAGATGTTTGTTAGCGCTTTTTCCATACAAATTCACAATAACGTAATCTATATATATAATCATACCTCATGTATATTGAATTTTTACTTTGGTGTTACAATAAATAGTGTTTTTTTAAAATATTTTTCACTTAAAAATATATTAAAATTTTAATTTTTAACACATTGCATTAAAATCAATTAAAAACACTTAAAAATATATTACTTTAAAATCTTTCAAAAAATACACTTTACAAAATAAGTTGTAATACAAAAACAAACATCAACCTTGACAATATTAAGACATTTCAATTAGAATTTTTAAAAATTTTAATTTTTTTAAATTAATTTTTTTATATTTTTAAATTATTTTAATATTAAAATTATTATTTTAAAAAACAAACTAGATGAAAGTAATTCTAATACCCCTTTTCCGCCGGTGACGGGTTTCGGCGTCCTGTAATTACACGCCGAATGAAAAGTTTGCGATGAATAAAACTCCGTTCAGCTTTTGTCCAAATGACACCAGTAATTTCAAATTCGACAGCTAACCCAAAGGGGCCTTTTGTAGCTCAATACAATCTATATTAGCGACTAATATTGGAAAATCTAGCCTGGCAGTACTGGTATTCTTTTCTCCTTTAAACCAAAAAAAAATAAGCTTTTTTTCCAGATAACATCGAATATTTGTGGCAACTCATAGGCTTATAGCTAGACCTTTTACTTTACAATGGGATAAAAAAAAAAATTCCAACTGCCTACCTCTGAGGGAGTCAATAATGTTATTGAATGAGTCACTTACCAGTTTTCATTTGTTTACATAAACTATGCTAAAATGGGAATCCTTGAACCTTCTGACGAAATTTCAGGCAATTCCCTTTTTTTCTTCTCTCTTCCATCAAATTCCCATCAAGGATTCAAGAGATATAAGCAGTTTCCAAGAATTTCTTTTTCGTCAATCATCACTCTATGGGTACTAGGGATTTTTTTTTTTTTCTTTTGTGATAATATCAAAGAAATGTAGCCTTTTCTAAAGAGGGGTGTAGATGGATGCAAAACCTACTACAAGCGTGAGTAAGAAAAAGGCTACTAAGTTGATGGCGTATGTGTATTTGTGCGAGTGTGGTGGTGGTCCGAATACTAGACCAAAAGATAAAAAGAAGAGAAGAGAAGAGAAAACGAAAGAGAAAAAATGTCAACGGTTATGCAAAAGATACTCAATACAACTTTGAATTACATATCTTCGTTGAGTCTTCTTTTCTTCGATGGCCTCCTTGGCTCCCTTTATCAATTTCTGTGCGCGTCCCCATGTTAGATAGAGCCTTTGATTGGCAGCTTAACCAACAGCATTAACATTCCAATCATTTTTCTCTACTTTGTTTCCATGTCCCACCGGACCAGTTGATCTCATGCTTGACCACTCGAATCGATCAGTTTAGGCAAATTTTCAATGTTAATGATTGGAAGAATCATGTATAAACTGATTTACATGACGTCCACTCGAGTGGTTTAATTAGTATGATGCCAAGAATAACACAAGCTGCAACTGCATTTCTGTCTTTATCTTTATCTTATCTTGAACCATATGTTTGAAAACACGGCTGAAACCAACGAACGCAATCACCCGCAGCAGAAGAGCTGCAAGTTACGAGCCATAACTTTGTATATTCGATCGCCAGAGAATGGGGCAAATTCTTGTTACCATAACTTTGTATATTCACTAGGAGAAGAGGTGGCGGGTGTTGTATGGTATATCCAAGCTTTTAGAAAGTATAAATGTAAGATGCAGGGTTAAGGTACAATACATGCCATTTGCCTACAGAAAAAGACTGCATCTTTTTTATATCCCTCTGCTGCACAACCAGACAAACCAAAAGCTTCTCTTCCATTACCTCTTCCCTTTTCCTCTCTCAACATCCTTGCAATCTTGCATATGTCATCTTCCATCAGGGAATCTAATCTTAACAAACCCTCCTTTTCCCTCTTTTCTTCCTTCCGGCCCTAATAATTACCAAAGCCTTCTTTTTCCATGCTTTTTCCTCTTTACTCCTGCTGCAAATCCCCATGCAACGCACTCTTTTCCACACAACCCCTCCAGAAATAAATTTTAAAAAAATAAACGAAAAATACACCTCCGTGTAACCGCATTCTCTTTATAATCTCCTCGTATATTTAGACAATTCTCAGCAATACGATCGTAATAAAGAAACGACAAAAGGTGAGAAAACCAGGCAAGCGAGTTATGTTGCAACTATATGGTTACATTACCTTTTCTTCTGGTTTGTGTTAACTGCTGAGATGCATGCTGGCTGGATTAATCATACATGATGTCAGATTATTGTCCAGATATACGACACTTTCTCCAGTTTTGCTCTGATATTAAGACGAAAGTCGTTATTTAGGGAAGATATTGCTGTTGATGCCATCTGCTTAAGCGTTCTTGATGGAACACCATTTAATTGAGACAGGGACATGAAGTTTCGTAATTCAGACTATACATTATACAAAAAATTTATTTTTTGGAAGAGTATCATTAGAGTCAAATTACTTGGGATAGCATGGCATATTGAAAGCTGTGACATATACAGCACTATTCAAACTTGGCAATCATTTATATTTCTGCAGCATAGATGACTCGCATGTAAAAGTACCGATTATGACAGAAAGCTTCTTCTATGGAAATGCTTTGCTCGACTCTTTTAATACTGCAGGTGGGACCGATTCTTTCACGAAGTTGCATCACTGCATGGCTTATCATCTAATTGATGGTTTGGGAACGTCAATGTTCACTCCCAAGAATTTATCCAGAGAATCTTTAAATGCCTGCGACAAGAAAATAATATGTCAAATTCAGATCCAAAGTTCTCATGAGTCCAATGCATCAGAGTTGCTCAAGATAATCCCCATCTTTAACAATCAACTCTGTTTCAGCAGAAAGGGAGACTTTTAGAATGTATTAATTTATCTGTAGGCGTGCTTGGAAGACTTTATTGTCGCTCGCATATGAATCAAAGGAAAAGATGACGATGCTGCTAAATAATGCATATAAAAGTTCGTTTGGACGGAGATTGGAAAATGCAAAGAACCAAAAAGAAAACAAAGGCCATGAATAACTTTAAAAAGACTGCTCATTTGGGAAAAAATCAATGTGGTCAAAGTTGAACTGGATCAGAAAACTATAATGAGAGTAGAATCCAAATCGAGTTGGATTCAGCCAGTACAGCTTTTAATTTGAAAAAGAAGACAAATCCAGACCCAGAGAATCTAATCTGTGAATGCAATGATCATGCATGGCAATACTAACATGGCACAGCACTAGCTCACCGTGCAAAGCTATACTGAGAAGAGCTCGAGAGGGACTTTTTTCACTGATACCGAAGAATGGGTAAGAAACATGGATTTCAGGGTTCGTTGCCCTCTCTCTGTTTTTTCTTTTTCTTTTTTTCATCTTAAAAGGATCCTGGCTAAGTGCAAAGAAAAAAAATGTTTTCACACTAATTTTCTAACCAATGCATGCTACGTGAACTCCATCACCAAATTCCAAATCTGGAAGAGCTTCATTATTTGCAGGATGCAATAAAATCATGCAGAAAAAATGCTTCATAGCATGAGGCCACCGACGAATCAAAATGGAATCTACATCAAACTGGAATATAACAACTCCAAAAGAAACTTTCATGGCGTGTAGCTAGTAGAAATGTATACTTTAACCTTAAACTTCAAATATGATACTTTGTTGAGATTGGGCCAATTACAGTAATGCTTGTGAAAGAATGCTCCAAACTTAGAAGATCACATGTGATGATTTCTCCTTTGAAAACACCATTCAAATCAAACAGATACTGTGATGTTAATGGCATTTTAATATATTAGCATAAGTTAAAATGTAGTATGAGACACTCTCTACCTACTATATTAAGTTGTTTTGTTTGTTACTCGTTGCATTTCATTGTTATGTTGATTGACCACAAGTTAGGCCTGTTAAGCCATTACCGAATTATAGGCCATGGAAGTGAGATCCTAGGATAGAGAATTTGGAAGCAATCCTACCTTTCAGCTTTTTGATTGGATGCTCTAGCACTCAAGCACTTTTATTCCTCACTCCATAAAAGTAGTAAATAAATTAGTGAACCTAATGCAAAATGGATTTCACATGCAAACATAAGTACCTAAATACCATACCTTATGAAATCATAAATATACATGATAAAATATGCAATTTATGTAGTTCTGCCAGGCATTTTCATGAAGAAAAATAACATTACCTGGAGAGCAAACAATTCCTTTCCATTAAGGATTGCATCCATTGCAGCAAATTGGTCATCAAATGCACCATAAAAGCCTTGGTAGAATTTGTTCCTGAAATAAAAAATGATAAATAGCCGAGTAAATACAAAGATTATAGGTGTCTTCTTCTTTCCTTTCAAGAAAAAAAAAATCTTCATGAATTTGATGGATACCGATCATCTTCTGTTGTATGTTGATCAACCTCATCAAACTTCCTTGTAAGTACCTCTGCTCCTACTGGTGAAAGCAAGTGCAGTATCAGAGCCTCCAGGGTTCTTGGAAAATTGTGCTGAAAAGAGTGAGATGACATGAAAAATTATTGAAGAAAAAGGTGGGATGGTGTGTGATCTATGTATTGTTGGAGCTTATTTTGTGGTAGCCGGGTATTTCCTACAGTTTTAATAAGAATTCCATCCACCTATGGGAGCTTTATAAGGAGGTGATACTCACCGCCATGGCAAGGAGGACATTCTGAAGAGTGCTTGGATCAAGGGTCCAAAGAATTTTAGCAACTGGATCATCCTCTAGGAAAAATAATTTTCTTGTCAAAGTTTTATCGCATTCATGTTTCACACTGACTTTAGAATCATTTGGTGGAGTTGATTGAATGCATTGACTTTGGTCAGTGATGTTAACACAGTCATGAACTACAGAAACAAGTTCTTGAAGGGCCTGGAGAGAGAACGGTTCCAATTCATGCAACTTAAGGTCCTTCCCTTGTAAACCCGGTTTCTTGCATGCCGGGTTCAAGCCACAACAACCATGATCTGGTACAAAATTATCAAGATCAGTCTACAGAAAGACATGGGAAATAAGCTGGGTAATCCTTTGAGTAAAAGCTGAAAGGGTGAAGAAAACCTAGGGGTATAATTATCAGAACTGACCTGCTCCATTACTGAGCAGCTCACATGTACTCTTCAGTTTCTCCTTGGGGAGTACTTGGTTCTGTCCTAATTTTAAATATAATATACATGTTGTAATGGTTGACAATAAACTTGTAACTCGAAACAAGATGCATGAAGGAAAAGAAACAGGACAGTAGACTCCCCAAACTTAGTGGATGAAACAATTTTGAAAATTTCATTAATGGGTACTCTTTAGTAAACAGACTCTGCACATGATATTATTTGAGCATCAATTGTCATAAATTACTGAAAATTTTTGGTGGAGACTAGTGATTTCAAAGCTTCTTCGTCTACAAACAATGACAAACTTTCTGAAAGCCTCAAAAAAGTTATGTTCACAATTTTATCTGTTAGTGGCCCTCGAACTTTTCAAAGCTCAGACATAAAGAGCTCCTCAACCATTAATTTGTCGAAACACTTCTGTCCTTCCACTGCAAATGTTTTTTGCACTATAGAAGTGTGGCTGATGAAGAATGCTGCAAACCTAAGGAAGTCTCACAAAGGAATTATACATGGTAAAAGAAATCATGTAAATCTAATGGGCACAAGCTAACAGAATAAACATTTTGCAGAGCCCAAAAACAAGAGAAAAGGGTCTCCACTAGGAATAAGCATTATTGCAACATCTGATGTATCAAGGAGAAGGACATACCATTTCTTTGTCCATCAATCTTGAATTTATAGCATTGATTCGACGAGCAAATAAAACATGTTAGAGCAAAACAAAATCACAGAATCAAGTTAGCTTAAACTGCATTACCAACACCAAACTGAAACAGTTACACAGGGAAAAAATGGGAACCAAAGGAGAAACAGATGAAACATTATAACATTATAAGACATAATGAATCAAGAGTACCTTCTTAATATTCTTCGCAAATAATAAGCATCCATGTGTTCTAACATGTTAGACATTATGTTGGACCGCCACCAAAAGTTCACAGCAATGGTCAAATCATCACTGTCTACCTGGTGGAACCTGTAGCAATTGGAGACAACAGTCATCTCACCTGACTAAATACCAAAAGTGAGGTTGAGTTCAAGAAATAAGTCTAGTGTCTTAATAGTGGTGTAATAAGTTTTGAATACATAAAGAACAGTAGAATCAGAGAACCATTTTAGTAAGGTTCTGAGTAGCAAAACACAGTAAAAGAGAAATGGTTAGATTTGGAAACGATGTTTGCAGCATTAGACAGTTACATAATTGATTCTTTGTTGACCTATTACATCACGAAAAAACCCATGGTAAGAGGAGGGAATAGTTGATGGTACAAAGCATAAAAGACCATGTCAATGTCAGTCATGGACAATTTAAAAAGAAAGAATCCTAAAACAAATTATTGCATGGACAGGACAGCTGATACAGATAGCAAGAAGTACAATACTGCAACCAAAAGGCTCTAAGGTAAAGAGAAGATCAACAATTTTGAAACTAAAATGGAGAAATGACCTGAAGGTGTGAAAGGATGCATGAAGGAGACTCAGCTATACTAGTTAGCATTAATGCCCCTCAGTTCTGAACAAACATGCATAAACCCCACTTCATATTTGCTGCTGAAAAATAAATAGCTTCTATTTGTCAATTCTATGAGATGACTCACACATATCAGACAAGATGATGAACAAAGCAACCAATTTTTCTAGGAGAAGAGGAATAGTGATCCAATGAGTTACGAATTACATCAATTTCATATTTTGGAAGTCTTTCCTGGACAATAATAAGTCTTTTTTTAAGGTTTCTTAAATTAGAAAGCTGTTGGTTTATTTTTAAATTTTTACTTCCTATGTTCTGGAAGTCTTAGGTTTACTTCCTATGTTTTGGAAGTCTTAGGTTAATTCAATTACTTTTGGTTATGGATCATTTTCTTTATGTCACCTTCAGGTCTCAATTCCTGCAAGTGTTTACAGAATTCAACAGCAAAACAACAGCCACCAAAACTCTTATCTTTTTATGCTTTCCTCCCCAAGATCAACCATAACTCCCAATTCCCATTCTCCACCATAAGAATTCATCAATCTCTTCATCAACGCTACCACCTTTTGTGATGACTACACAATAAATATACGGATACATCCGTGATACAACACGGAACAAAATGCATGAAAGAAAGCAAAATAACATCTCAGATTTCTTGTAGTTTGTTAAAGAAGTAAAACGAAAAGTCAATACCAAACTTGAATAAAGGTAAGAACAATATCAGAAGCTTAGCATTATATTCTAGAATTACACGAAGAAGGTTCCTAATAAAGGGAATTTTCTCATAAGCATCATTATATTTTAAACCTTACCAGCCTTCAGGAATGAAAAGGGCATCACCTGCATGAAGAATAACCTTCTGAGAGTAGTCCATGGAGCATTTTGCTCTCGGATACAATGAGAAGTCAGGGTTTTCCAGAGCAATAGAACTGCCAGCCAGACGAAGACAGGTTGACAATTACAAAAGTATAATTATAAAAAGAAAGCAGTTCCAAATTTCCAGTGGCTAAACAAACTTTACAGGCACTACATTTTCATACTCTTACAAAATTGAGGGGGAACAGAAATTAATTTGCTGTTGCTCACAAAAAAGTGGCATACCTGTGGTTTGAGGCCTCCCCGTATACAGGCATTGGATATAAAAATGGACTTGCAGAGGGCGGCCATAAGACAACTGCAACGAAGAAGTATTTGAACAAAACAGAAAAACAAAAGAAGCAAGCTCTAACTTATAAATAAATTGCTAAAGGGAACTGTCTAAACCAGACATAGGCAACGGTTCAAAGTACAAGCATGACATGGAACTAAGTGTGCAGGAAGAAAGCATTAGCATGCAAGATTGGAAAAGAATTTGTAGTTTCCTTACAAATAATAGAATCCTGACAAGGGCTATTAGCATTGCCATGAATCTATAACTTCAGCTAAAGAGAGAGAGTCGCTATAGTTGTAGAATATACAAGAAGGGGGAGAGAGAGAGAGAGAAACGGAACCTTGTTTGCTGCCAGCAACTACACATAGCACGTTATGATGTGGATCATAGTGGGTGCTTGATCTAGATTGAGCATTATTCATCCACAAATTGACAGAAGCTAGTTCTTTTGTTTCCAAAAAAGTAGGCTGCGAAAATCAATCAACAGTAACTAGTTAACCATGGAGACCATTAGACTAAACAGCATCGGAGTGAAGAAAGAAATGCACAAACCGTTTGAATGTCTTCCCTAAGACCTTCAAGTTGAACCCTCTCTCGATCCTCACTATTCATTATCGGCACCTGGACACAGACAATTACAATTTTCACCCTAGTACTAACTCAATATCACACAGACTCAAAAGCATTCAATATCTAGAATCCGCAAAGTTCCAACCTGTGCTAGATAAATTTGCTGAGGAACATCACCGGAAAGCATACTTTCCTGATCTACATCAGTAACAGCATCCTGATGCCTTTCTGATTGCAACAAAGAACCACCACTACTGTCCGTGTTTCGCATACTTTGCTTGCAAAAATCAATAAACGTGGAAAACGGTAACTGAACCTACAACAGGAAGGGAAAAAAAAAACATATAGTAATAAGAGGAAGGAAACTCTTAAAAGCTCAAATATACGATTATTACTCGAATAAGAAACTGGCACAAAAATTACCCTTTCATGGCTTCTAATATCACCATAAAACACAGGTGCAGTTTTAGATAGCATAGCTTCCACGGTAGATGATCCTACCCGTTCCTAAATTTCAATTAATTAACATAAAAAATAATCATAAGTTCAGTTCCTAGTTCCTACATTAAAATAATAATAATAATAATATTAATAATAAAGTAACCTGCAAGTAATCGAGGCCGCCATTAGCCGGATTCCAATTGACGAAGGCTTTCCAGTCCTTAACGCATCCATTAAAAACCTTTCGAGCAGATAAATATAAAATAGGTAAGCTCTACTGGACAAAATAGTATTGATGGAAAGCTCTGAAAAAGAGGAGATGTGGTGAAGGAATTGAATTACAGCGGGGACGTTTTTGGATTCGATTTGAGACGCGAATTCTGTGGGAGAAGGGAGCTGTTCGAATCTTTGGATTTGTAAAGATTCTTCCATGTTATTTTCTTCTTGTTGTTTTTATTGTTTGCCGCAGCTATGAGGGAGGTAAGGGAGTGAGAACTGAGAACGTCGAGTTTGAGGTACGAACCTCAAAGACAGTGAGTGAGTGTGAGTCGCCGAGTCAGGATTATTGGATCCAGTATGACAGGTTATATGAAAAATTCCTGCGCCGGGAAGGGAAACGTGCCAGTTGTTACTTAATGGAATATAAGGCGGTAGTTTGGTAAGGGGGCAAGGGTTGATTGTGTAATTTAAAAGTTTTCGTGGTTTTAATCAGTGCCAAGTGTTTATGGGCCAACAGTGACCTAAATTACTGGATTGTCGGGTATTGAAGCCTTGGTTTCCAAGCCCAGTTTGTGAACTCTAGGACAGTGGAGGTTGTTTTTTTCTTTGAGAAAAATGAAGTGTGGCTTCTTATAGTTTATTAAAATTATACTCGATTGTTCATTTTACCGGGCATTTGGCTAAATTAAAATAATTTTATAGTTTATTAAATAAATCTATTTAACATTTTTTAACCATTGACTTGTTACTAAGTGAATAGTATTTATTTACCTTCATAAACTGACAATGTGTTTTTAAAATCGCAAGTATACAATATTATTAGTAACCAACATAATTATAAAATAATTAGGATATAATAAATAAAAATATTTAATGTTTTTTAATTTGATAGCACTATAATTATAATAACTTCAAGCAGTCATAAAAATTATTTGATGATCATTATAGTTTTTTTGTTCCTTTTAAAGTGAGGCATTATTAGTAGTATGTCATGATATTTCTGATTTTATCTGTTTTTATGTTTTAAAAATATTTTTTAAAAAATATTTATTTTTTATTGTTTTTATTTTAAATTAATATTTTTTGATGTTTTTATATTATTTTAATGCATTGTTGTCAAAAATAATTTTTAAAAAATAAAAAATATATATTATTTTGATATATTTTCAAGTGAAAAATATTTTAAAAAGCAACTGCAATCACACTCTCAAACACATGAGCATAACATTCGTTATTTTTATATATTAAATATCTAAATTATCCTTGTGCAATGAGCCTCTTTTTAGTTTTGATGTGAGGCTAATATGGAAATTTGAGATTGTAAGTGTTTTTATTGTATTTTTATTTTAAAATGTTTTAAAATAATATATTTTTTATTTTATTTTATTTTTACGGTCAAACGGCACGGGCCCTTGAAATCGTATTTTTTCGGTCAAGCTCTAATAAATAGTATTTTGTTTTAAAATACTAAAAATATTAATTTAAAATTTCTAAAAAAAATACGGTCAAACGGCACAGGCCCTTGAAATGCGTGTTGATCCAGGTGGTTTTCTCAGTTCTTGCTTATTTTGGGTCCTGGTATCGAGAATAGGATTTTGAACGTTACATAGCCCAAGTGCGCAATTAATATATTCAGCTTCTACGTGCCAAACCACCAACCAGACAAAAGGGATCCATTAATTTCTATCCCATCTTGGATTTTGGATAGGCATCTCAGACCGCTTCTCTGCTAAAAAATAAATCCATACAACTCTTTACTGTAAAACTTTAGTTGAGTTCATCCATCGAATTTATTAAATTTTCAATTTTTTAATTTTTTATTAAATTTGTTTACATATTTAGATTTTATTTTTATTTTTATTTTTTAATATCAAAAAACACACTTTTAAAAATAACTATTACAATTATCTCACTCTAAAAAATAATCTTTCATAACAAACATTCAACCACTACTGATGAATGATAATGTAGCTTCCATGGTCACTCTTAAGGTATTTTTTAATGAAGATATCAAAAAAACAATAAATTTGATTAAAGGTTATTTTTTAATATTTTTTTATTAATATAGATATTTGGATCACTTGTGCGTACTTTGACTAGTCCCACGAACTCTGAAGTTAACAATCATATAAGTTTTCAGTAGTTCTGAGATTTGTAGGATTCGAACTAATAATTTTTAAAAAATAAATCTATGATCTGACCAGGATTCGAAGCTATTTTTAATATTATGATGGGATATGGTTAAAAATATTTTTTATTTTTTAAATTTGTTTTTATCTCAAACTTGTACTTTATAGTCTTTTTAAAACTTAAGTTTTAAGTTTTAAAAAACTGCAATTACAAAAACTATTGTAATATTAAACACCTGTAGTACCATCATGTATATAATTATTGAGCTAACAAACACACATGGATAGACACTTAATAATTAATTCTAGATTTATGACTTGTGTTGATGTATGTACAAAATAATGCATCATGAGAATGAATCATTTACCAACTCTCACAGTGGAGGAGTAAAAGAGTTTCACCTAACGAAAACTACTGGCATGTAGACCCGTTTAATGAGTAATCAAGAGGGGCACGTTCGAATATAACAGCGGGGGATTCAAACAAGATTTTTCCATGTTTATAGGCCCTCGAGCCACCGTTAAAATGCATAAATCAAGCTGGGAGGAGGAGATTATGACTAGGGGAAAGATTGATTTCAAATGAGAAAAAAATAAATAAAGGCCTGGGCCCAGCTTTCCCTTTAAAATGATGATCAGTCCGAAACTCGCGCGCTTTCATGTTCGAAAAATCAAACAGTGGGGACCACTTCCACTCGGTTTCCCATTTGGGGTCTGCGGGCCTCGCTCGTCAGGATGGAAAGAAAAAAAATTACTTAAATAATATATAGATTTATTCAGCACGTAAAATAATTTATTGTGCCTCGATCTCGTAACATATATATTAAAGTATTTTTTATTTTAAAATATGTTAAAATAATATTTTAAAAAATTTATTTTTGATATCATCATTAAAATTTAAAATTATAAAAAAATAAAAATATTTTTTTAACATAAAAACAAACATACTTTGCAAAAATTAAATGGGCTGGTGGAGTAATTTACAAGGATTTTATGTTGGAATAAACTAAAAAAAAGAAATAAGAGATTCTGCACAACACGAAATGATGAAAATTCAGTTTTATCGGCATAAATTCAAATACCACATACGTTATGCTGCTCTTTCTATAAGTTCAATTTCGGTCATGTTTTTCGGCTTAACACATCGCCCACTGGAATATACATGCAGGCTTGGGAAAATTATATCCTGATTCTAGAGTTATAACCTCGCGATGTTGAATTGAAAGATTCAAGCAATTGCTATTTTCTTTTCTTTTACTCGCGTAAATAAATTAAATTATTTTCTTATAAACTAGTATTCTTGGCACATGCATGGTGTGCTGATAAAAAAATTCTAGAAATACTAGAAAAATAATAAAAATACATTGTATGTGGGACAAATACTAAAAATATAGACATGAATAGAAATTCACTGTATCTTTTAATTAAATGTTCTTTTTTATATTAATAGATGTCAAGATGCATAAATCCTTTTATCTTGGGGATCAAGTGTAGCATAAGAAAACAACCACAAAAATTCCGTAAAAAAATAACAACAAAGATCCAATTTCATAATTTGTTGAATTTTGATACAAATTTATTATTTATTATTTTATTTATATGTGGTGTGTCTAGAAATTAAGAATACATGCATTAAAAAATCAATGTTTTGTTTAAAGAAATTATTTTAGGTTTTAACAGTGATGGTAAAAGAGATTCAAATATATATTATAATTATAAAAAAAAATTGGTTGTATGCAGCATCATGTGGGTTGGCCATGCTACCTTTAGTCAGTGCATTGAGTGTTATTCAAAGGCTAAATGTTGGTTTTCATGGTGTTGTTTGATTCAACGTAACATTTTTTTTGTTATAACAGGTTATGTTTAAAAATATGGTTATAATTATTTTTCAAAGTATTTTTCATGTTAAAATATATTGAAATAATATATTTTTTATTTTTTAAAAATTATTTTTGAGATTAACGCATCAAAATGATTTAGAACACATGAAAAAATTAAATTTTTTTAAAACGTAGTTTGCACCTCATTCCAAAACGGTATCCAAGTGTGTAACCAACCAACCTCTAATTTTTTTTTCTTTTTTCTGCTCTTCGATTTCCACACTTAACTCTCCAAGTTTTAAAGACAATCTTTCAATTTATTTTTTCTTAACATTTAGTCGTATTTCTTTTGATTAAATACTATTTATTTTATTTAAAATGATTTATAAAATTATATTTTTTTCAATATCATCCCTTTTTAATTTTTTTATTTATCAGATTTGATTCATGTTATTTTGATTGATATTTTTTTATTTGAGATGATTTTTAAAAGTGAATTTTTTTTTTTGAGATTTCATCACCTACTAAATTTGATGGTTATTATTTTAATTGCTAATTTTTTGTGCCTTTATATTTTTAAAAGATTTGAATTTTTTCTGATTTTATGCTTCAACATTTGATTAATTAAAAATCTAAATAGTGATTGTAAGAAAAATTTAAATATATATATTATAATTAATAAAATTGGTTGCATGCAGCACCATGCAGGTTGTCCATACTCCCTTCAGGCAGCACATGAAGTGTTGTCTGTATGCCAAATGATGGTTTTTATGATGTCGTTTGATTCATCATGACATCCATTTTATTACAGTGAGGTGATAAGTGCGTGACTAGCCAAACTTTGACTCTTTTTTTTTCTATCTCTTATTGATGTCCACACTTGACCCTTGAAAATTTAAAATTAACCCTTTAATTTTTTCTTCCTTTCATATTTGATCGTAGTTCTTTTAATTAGTCAATATTTGTTTTATTTAAAATAATTTATAAAATTGATTTTTTTTTCAATGTCATTCCCTTTTATTTTTTTACCTATTGGATATGGTTCTCATTATTTTGATTAATATTTATTTTATATGAGATGATTTTTAAAAGTGATTTTTTTAAAGTGATTTCATTCTCCTTAAGTTTTTTTCCTGCCAAATTTGACTATTATTCTTTTAATTGTTATTTTTTCGTGCCTTGACAATTTTTTTGAATTGGATATTTTTTTATATATTTCATTGTTCAGCATTAAATTAGTTGTAAATTGAGCTTATTGATTAAACTTCAGTTTAGGATTTCATGGGTTGCAAGTTTGGAAGATTAATCCATGCTTAGCACTTTCACCCGGGTTTGCTTTTCTTTTTTTTTAAATCTCATGTTGTTTCATTTTCATCTCTCAACAATTATTTGTTTAGATATCAAGTCTAGTTTCTTTTTTTCTTTCTTTCTTTCTATATGTTTTTTCACTATTTTTGAAAATGACTCAGGTTATCTTATATTTCTTTATTTGTTATTTTCTATTAGATTTAGTTTTTTTTATATTTTTTAATTGAGTTAAATTAACTGGTTACTACAAATACAAGATGATGCTGACACCTTGTTTTTTCTATACGTAATTATTGCTCTTTTATTTTTGCTTTATTTATTATTTATATTTTTTTAATCATATTATTAAATTAATCATGCTTATTAAATAACTCGAGGTTCAAATTTTTATTACTTTTTAAAAAACATTAGTGTTGTTTAACGTTAATATTTTATGTTATCAGAATCTAAATTGGCATATGGTGTATAGACCATCTAGTAAGGTACACAATACTTACCAGGGATTGACCTATGTTTTAAGAACATGACAGGATTGAATTTATCAGCATATAATTTGTATTGTCATGTGAAAAAAAGTATTTCCCTTTTATACAAAGCATAGGTCTTTTTAATAACGACATGCAGATTATTGTCAAGGTGATATAATATATTTGATATTTAATAATAAACCTTATTAATACATGCTACGACTCTTAAAATTTAGGGATATTTTTATAAAATATTTGGATGTGAGATTCATGTTTTTTTTTTAAAAAAATAATAGTCATGGATAAGAATTTTGTTTTTGTAATACCATGTGATTGGTGTACTCTTCAACTCAATTATGAGATTGTTTGGAAATGCAAATTAATTTTTAAAATAATTTATTTTTTTATAAAAAAATATTATTTTTATGTTTTGAATTATTTTGATGCATTAATGTCAAAAATAATTTTTTTTTATTTTAAAAAAATCATTTTAATATATTTTGGCATGAAAAGCACTTTAAAAAACAACTGCAACTACACTCCAAAACATACTCATATTCAATTAGCTAGCGCAACTAATATACAATAACTCTTTAACTTGTGTATTTCATAGTTATATCTAGTTTATTTATAATGAAATCATCAAAACTTTAGGATTGAATTATGTTTTCTATAACTGTGTTTTGAATTGGAAGGTGATGGGTTTAAATTTAGGTTTTTGTCTCTAGCCTTGATTTTTATAGGAAAACAAGTTTTTTTACTGAAATATAGAACTATTTGATATTTAATTTACTAAATATAAAATGAAAAATAATGTATAACAAGGACGAAATAGTAGGAGAACATGAAAGAAAGTATATGTTTTGTCTATGAACTTATATGAAGTTCTTGAACGAGCTTGTGTTTGTCCATAGCTTGAGCCTCTTATATATGTTGAATGGTTTGAACTGGCCTGAAATGGCTTGTATTCACCCTAGCTTTCTTACCTTGTGATTAATTTATTTATATATCTTCGTCATGCTAGCTCACGTGTATGTGAAATTATAATCACCTTAGTGTACGGAGAGTAGGGCGGTATTATTAGTGGAAAAATTAATGCTCACCATTAGTTATAGTGTTTGTTGTGCTCCTGTTATAGAAAATACAGGCAAAAACCAATCACGCGAGAAAAGCGTACTTGCTCTGCGTAGACAAGATTTTTTTTTTGAATTAACATGGTTTTTCGTATTAATTTATATATATTTTAATGAATTTTATGAGTTATAAAATTAATAATTATATAAATTATTAATAATTTAAAATTGATAATCTCTATATAGAAAAGATTTATTTAAATGCTTGGAGAAGATATTGCATATCTGTGTGGGTAAATATGCGCTCAATGTTTGTACCGCGGGAGAGAGATCAAGGAGTGCTTTTAAAAAGTATTTTCAAAAAAATTTAAAATTATTTTATTTTATTTTATTTTAAATTAATATATTTTAGATATTTTTAAATTATTTTGATGTGTTGATCTCAAAAATAATTTTAAAAAAATAAAAAAACATTATTAATATATTTTTCTGAGTAAAAAATACTTTAAAAAACAACAACAAACATTCCCAAACATCCAAAAATATTTTCCACTTTATTGCAGGACGCTACATGCACGGACAATGTTAACTTTTCTATAATTTAATTGCTTTATGGTAAAATTATTCATGTATTCACGTTATGCTGCGAGATTCCAAATTCATTTTTAAATGCAAAAGAAAAATATGTGAGTGTCATGTATGTATTTTCCAGTACTAATAGATTTGTTTAATTGATGAATAAAAGATAAGTTTCGCGTTTCATAAAAATAATTTTAAAATAAATGTAATGATAAATCATGAAAAAAAAATAGTGAAAATGATATTTCTGATAACAACAATAAGTAAAAGATTGACATACTTGCAAATATCTTACATTGATAATCATTTTCATTTTAAATGTTTCCCTCTGTTTATCTTGGAGGTCATATCTTATCTTTAAATAAATATAATCTTTATTGATAAAAACGTGTCATGCAAACACAACATGTAAATCTAGATTTTAATAGAAAATAGATTAAAAAAAATTATTTATCAAAAAGTTAAACCAGACAATTTTAAAAACCAGGGAGAGTATGCTAATGAAAAGTAAAATAAAAAAAATCAAAAAAAGAAGAAGGTAAGTTGTTGTTAGACCAGACCCGTGCGATTGGATAGAAGAAAAAACCCAAACGTGTCTTTGATTGGAAGGCCACGCCTATACATCTGGTTTTGTTTTTTAAAATATATTAAAAAAAAATAAAAGAGGGTGACGAGCTTTTTTTTTTTCACTAAATGAACAATAGGTTCTTTACATGGGAGGGTAATGTGTTCTTCATTGATTCATTTTCCAATCACCATATTAGTGTTTGAGTTTTGATACTATACAAAAATAAATTTTAATATATTTTCACCTGAAAATACTTAAAAATATTCTAAAAATCTTAATAAACATGTTTTAACCTCGAGATAGCCTCTAATCAATGTAAAAACCAAAATAAAAACCAAAACAGATATACTTCGGAACCTGATCTTTTTTCCCCAGCATGTGTGAAGGGAAAAAATGATTTTTGTTGAAATTCTTTTTCTAAGACAAGTCCATTAAAACTATGATAAGTCTCTCTTGTGGTTGAAATGGGATCTCGACCAAACCGTCTTCATTTATTTTTTCAATGCCTTTCTTTTTTTTACTTGATATTAAATAACTAAAACTTGATAAAAATAAAGTTTAAGAGCTATACATAAAATTCTTAATTAACAAAGACTAGATATGCATGGATTAACTTTTAGGGAGCAAATTAAAGTTTCAACTCCTTTTTAACACTGGAAATGAAAATGGGATATGTATTTTTTGTTAATTATATATGTCCTTGTGCATTTGGTTTTCCTTGCTAATTATTATGAATTCACCCTGAATCTTTTAGTTTTGTTTACAATTACAGCTACAATTATGATTATAATACTTATAATCATTTTTGTCTCGTTTCCGACATATGAATTAGAAAATAATGGACGAGGATGTGAAAATGATGATAATTTAATTCATAGACTTTAACGGAGCACATTACAGTGCATCATCAAACTACAAATACACGAGTAATCCGGACATGAAGGCTGAAATAATTTGACAGTTAAGGTGGTGTTTAAGAGTAACTGAGTTATTATTCTAGAGTTTTTTTTTCAGAATATTATGAAAATAATATATAATTTGTACTTTTTAAAATTTATTTTTAATATTAACATATCAAAATAATCTAAAGATATATATAAAAGTAATTTTAAACAAAACGAAATTCATGACTTACGAATAATATGAAATTTTCATATGATGCCATCGAGAGGAAAAGCATTTCCAACTACATTATTCAAACCAACGACTCACAAGAAACGATTCTAAAACGGTTGCGTTGCTTGAGTTGTACCACCATTTGGTTTTAGATGTGGATATTCATCAGTTCTTTTAGAGGAATTGACCGGTTTACGAGTGATTTTTTTATTATGTCAATTAAAGCTAATAAAATCTTGAGATAAATTGAAGTGAAAATCTCAAATCCAAACATACATTTTTAAAAATTATATATTTTTAAATGAGATGGTCACGACGACACGCTTCCCACGTTAACGATGAAGTCGCCACTACTCACTGATCTATTCAGACAAGCTTGAATAGTGCATCCAAACATCCAAACAAGTGTATTTAATAAGAAAAAAAGAAAAGAAAAGAAAGAAACGGTGAATGAATCACGGAATGCTGGGTTTACACTCCACGCGAGTGGAAGAAACACGCTAAGGTGGCCAGAAAGTGGGCACCTAAAATATGATGAGGCCATGACAAAATCACGAGACTGGCGGGGCATGAGATTTCAGAATCCACGCGGGGAGGCAAGGCTAGAACGAGACATGACATGTAATTTCACTAGTTCCAGTCTCTTAGCTTTTTTTATATATATATTTTATTGCCTTTTAAACGGATTTAAAAAAATTACTCTAAAATATTTTTATATATATTTTTAAATTATTTTGATAGGTTGATATTAAAAATATTTTAAAAAAATAAAAAAATATTATTTTAATATATTTTTTAATAAAAAAAATACATTAAAAAACAATCACCACTACAATTCCAAGAACTCATTTAATTTTAAAATTTTAATCTGATACATAAGCAGGCTGCCCAACTGGTTGATTTTCGTTGATTTCTTTCAGTAAAACATGTAAAATGAGATTCGAATCAATCAGAATGACTGTAATCTTTACTGGGGATAATTATAGAAATACTTATCTGAATTTTATTTTATCTTTGTATTTTTATAAATTATACTTTTTATCCTGTTTTACATCTTAAATAATGTTTTTGATTTGATTAAAAAAAAACATAATTTATAAAGATATAAAAGAAAACTGAAATCCAGTTAAAATTATACAATAATTTTTGTGATCATCATTTTTTTTTTCAATTGTAGCAACGAATGTTCCCAACTGCGAGGATTTGCTGATGCTACATGAGATGAGACCACCTAATATTCCCTGCAACCACACTCGAAGAAGTGCCTGTTTGGCACTGCAGTGTAATCTGTTTTTTAAAAATTTTTAATTTTTTTTTATTAAAATTGAGTGTGGTTTTTATTTTCTGGATTGTTTTGATATACTGATATCAAAAATAATTTTTAAAAAATAAAAAAAACATTATTGGCATACTTTTCGGCATAAAAAACTATTTAAAAAACAACTATTACCACACTCCCAAACACCCTAAAAAAACTCCAACCAGCAGCGGATAGGAAGGCAAAAACAAAGAATATAAAAGTACAAGCTCAAGCATTAACTACCCGTTTTCTTCTATGTTTTTCGTTTGGAGACGTGGGGCTCGAGGATTTGTATTTTGTAGCCCAGTGTGGCTGGAGTTCTAACCTATTGAGTGTGTTTGGTATTGCGGTAGTTGTTGTGGTTGTGGTTTGAAAAAAGTAGTTTTATAAAAAGTGCTTTTAGTTGTGGTTGGTCTGGAAAAATAGATGTTTGGTTAAAACTGTGGTTCAAATTGTGATTGAAAAAAAAGTTATTTAATGTGTTTGGTTATAAATTGTGGTTCAATTTTATTTTATTGTATAATTACCTAAAAGGACTTAAGGATTGCTTGCCCTGTTCATCCGATTCACCATACTCTCTTCAAAACAGAAACAAAAATGCAAAATGTCGTGATTCGATTGTTCAATTCAATTAATAAAGAAAGTGCCACCATCCATGTCATGATTTCTTGTTATATCAGCACAATTCTTGAATTGTGTAGGAGGGTTTTTTTAATGCATGATGGCAGCTAGACAGAGTGGCAAAAAAGAGTAAAAAATTCATTAAAAGAGTATCCAATCCTTTAACATATCCTTTTTGTTCTACTTATAACACTAACCAGGTGGATTTTTGTGCACTTTTCCTTCTTCTGAAGTTCTTAATTCATAATATTAATAAAGTAACATTACAACCAATAAATTTTTGCAAATAGACCTAAACATATTAGAGCAATAATTTATAATTGTGTCATTAAACTTGCAGCAATCCCATCACGTACATAATCCATTCGCGAAGGCCTCTGGTGTCCTTGGCTTTGTGAATGTGGAGCCACATCAGTTAGAAAATCATCGGGCACAAAATCAGGATGGCGATCGAACTCCATAAATGCCACATCTTGCATTGAAGTTCTTCTAATGTAATTATGAATTGCCATGGATGCGACAACAATTTTAACTTGTGCCTTGTAATTATAAGATGGCATATTCTGTAGGATTCGCCATCTTTTTTTCCAAACTCTAAATGTTCGTTCTATCACACAACGTAATGAAGAGTGCATACGGTTGAAAATTTCTTCACGAGTTTGTGGTTGTCCTCGCCTCCTAAATTCTTGCAAATGATATCTCTGACCTCTATATGGACCTAAAAATCCATATTCATTAGGATATCCCGAATCAACCAAGTAGTATTTTCCTGGAAAAACATACAATTGTTTTAAACTGAAAATTGCAAAAAAAATATATAAAAAAATAACATTAATTATCATATATACACACCCACATACACATATTACTACCTTCCGGTGGCTTAGGAAATTTTATACGTGGATTGTCAATTGCCTCAAGAAAAATTCGTGTATCATGTGCACTTCCTTCCCAACCCGCCCAAACAAATGTGAATTGCATGTCAAAGCTACATGCAGCCATAACATTCTGGGTCGGGACACCTTTTCGGCCAATAAATGGGATTTGCTTTTCAAAAGAAACACATGCACGAACATGTGTACCGTCAATAGCTCCAACACAATTCTAATATACGATAAACAAGCAAAATAACATCAATTTGAGCTAATGAAAAAAATTAAATTTCATAAATTCATGAAATACGAATCACCATTAACAAATACGATTAACAAAATTACCTTGAAATGTGGCATATACCTCGGATTGTTCACAATTTCCCTCGGTGTGTTTCCGAACCCGGGATCTGCGGGTTGAATTAAATCTGTAACGAGCAAACAAACTGATCTAAGAACCTCATTAAAGTACCTACTAATTGTTTCTCCTGAATGCTGGAATCTCTCCTGAACTTCCCTGTTGGAAGCACCCAAAGCTATTGTATAAAGAAATATTCCAACCTTTTCAAAAACACACATTCTTCTAGATGCCTTTAACCCATATTCGTTTTCAAGTTTACCGCACAGACTTTGAAATGTTGTTGCATCCATCCTAAACATGTTTACACAGCGCGTCCAATGTCCATGTAATATTTCTATCAACCATTGCATTCCGGTGTTGTACGAATCCATACAAGGCTCCTTATATATATAAGTAGTATAATATAAAGTTATGGCACCTGCCGTGCATAAAATCAATTTCTCATCATCGAACTCCCTTTCCCAAAACAACTCACCTTCTTCATCTGAATCATCATTATCGTCGTCGTCGTCGTCGTCTGTATCAGAACTGTGATTACCACTGCAATCTCCATCGTTTACAGAAGAATTACCATAATTAACATAATCGGCAACGTTATTCATTACGTCATCATAATCCCCGTCAAAAAGTGATGAAAACCAGTGCGGATCCATATCTATCATGCCATACAGATTTTTTTATGAATAATTGGAAATTGTATGACTTGTTACAAAAAAAAAAATGGATAATGCATTCTTGCAAATAAGTGTTATTGTTCACTTTATCCACGTTTAATGAAATTTTGCTCGGCTTGTAAAATTTATAAGGCTATATTTATTTGCAATTCAATCCTTTACCTCCTTTGAAAGTGAAATTGAATTTCTTTTTTTCAAAATGCCTATTATCTGTAATCAAAATTTATAATTCCACTTGCTATACACAACATAAAAAATAGAATTTCAACATATCAAAATTGAAATTCTAGAAACAATGAACAAATCACAAATCACAAACAAATTGTTTTTCCTAGTAATCTCCTGTTATATGCTATAAGATAGATTTTACAAATGAGAAATATTGCCCTGTGAGTTCATGACTATTTTCATGAAGTTTGAATATTAGTGTCATGAAATAAATCTCGATGTAAAATTGTTTAGTATTGGTGAATAATTATTTTTTCTAGCTATGCATTGACGTCAATATAAGAGTATGATCATTTTCAAAGCAAAAACAATAATAATCATGGTTTTGTTTGCTTTAGCTGATGCCATAAAATATAAAAAAGCTATCAATTTTTCAAGTAATAATTCGGTGGTTGTATTTATTTTTTGCAGGTGAAACAAATACAACACATGATGAGCTCTAGCAGCTGGTAAGCACTAAAAGACAAATTACATGTTTTTTCAAGTCTCTTTACTCTCTTAAACCTACACATGCTACAGCAGCTGCAATGGCTAAAGTTTTATGGTGGTTAGCCATCTGTTGCTAAAATAGACTTTCAAATTTACAGTTTCATTGAACAAGACAGTGATGACATTATGTAGAAGAATATACAATGACAGAGGTCTCTAACAAAGCTAACAATTTTCTACCCTTCATTATCCCAATGCACACCATAAACAAACATTTAAAAACCTAAGAAACTAAACTGACTTGTAATGCATGCCATAACATTAACCAATCAGCTGCACCCTAATGAATTAAATGGAGCTTACCTATTATAGATGTATAAATAGCAGTAATTAGCAACACCAGCAATTAGAAACAACCACTCTTCTACAGGTACTAACACATTCAGTTTCTACCCAAAGAAATTGACAGCATGCAAACCCATAACTTCCCATACTTACTGGTTTTTATATACAAATACATAGGAATGAAAGTAATATTTCAAAATCTGTTACCAAACTTTCAAAAGCTACCATTCAAGAGCAAGATACCAAACATTCAAATGTGGCATACACCAACTGAAAATTTCAAAATTAGCAACCTAGACCTACCATTCAAGATCAACTAACCAAACATTCAAAGTATAATACAAACAAGCAGTAGTCTCGGTTGCACAACTTATTATCACCAACCATTCAACTTTAAAGTAACCGAACTGCAAAGGAATACTTTAACAAGCTAAACATAACATTCACAGTTAAGCATTCACATATTTAAGGTACCATTGAAAGATAAGCATCCACATAATTAAGGTCTACATTTCAGAAATTAACATCCATGAAATTCCAACCCAACATCACTATTTAGTCATACATATATAACAAAACATACATGGTAGTGGGTTCCAAAAACTTAGCTATGAAAATACACCAAAACATGGGCAACTCCTTCTAATTCCAGCAACATTTACAGCACAGGAAGTCTGCAAAACCAGTGGGAAATATTTCAGACAACTAAATATGTTACTTGTCTACATAATTCAACATAAATACAAAGACATGAATATGGTAAAAAGCTAAAAACTGACCTTGTCCATCTAAGTTTGTCTGTGTTGGTCAAACATTATTTTCAGCCATGACATTTTTCTGTCAATACAACCCATTGCAGCCCACATCTCCCTCTTGCTCCTCGCACAAAAGAATTTAGTTGCAAAGGTATGCAGTGCACTACCAAAGGCAACTCCATCAATAGAGTGCAGTTCTTCCATTACTTCTTCAATGCTACAACCTTTTTTTATCTCTACAAGGAGCTGTGATCCCTCTAGGCATGGAGACAGTCTCAAAAATTTTATCCATACGTGCAACTAGTGCTGCTCCCATTCCAGTTCCCCTTTTCTTTTTTCGCAATTGAGGTTTAGTTTGATGTGGACTCTTTCTCTTTGAACTGCTGGGGTTGCTGCTACTGTTTGCGACATTGCTTCCACCAACCATGTTACTAACATCCCGAGTGAAATCAGGGATTGCATCCTCTTCAGAGTCGCCACTTCCTTCTTCCATGTTAGTATCCTCATTGGCTGTATTTCTCATTCCAGCTGCCACATTATCTTCATCTGATAAAAGTCCTTGTGAAGGAGTCCAAGCATATTCTCCTGTGGCCACTATGTTAGTAAACATGATATCGTACTTGGCATACAACGAGGGCTCTATGCCGACATGCCTAAACTTCTTTGCTCCTCTCATTTCCTGTGCAATGACAGCTGGATGTAATTAGGAATGCTAATAGATGAATAAATAATACAACATGAAAAAAAAATTATGATGCTATTGCAAATCAGCAACTTAACCTGAATTTTTGATTGCCACCATTCATCAGTTGCTGAGATGGTCCCAAGTTCAGAAGACCAACCAACTCCAGTTTCAGATATTAATTTTTTCCATACCCTCCAGTCCTTTTTAATCCCATCCCATTTGTTTTTAAGCTGAGATTTTGATAATGAAAGGCCTGTCTGATCTTTGAACGACTGTACGACAAATTTCCAGCCAGCTTTGTCAAAATGTGTGTTTGGTCTCATGCCTCTCTCAATAGCTGTAATGCAAATGTCGCAAAACGTGTGCAACATTGCCTTGCTCCAAGAAGCTTTATCATATGTGTCAGACCCAGCCATTGCTTATGGTTGACAATGCAATGAAAAATTAAACAAACAATTAACTAATGAACAAGAGATTGAATGCTGATAAGGCCATAATACAATAGTAACAGAATAGTAAATTACATGTGCAACAAAACATATACCAAAGAATAACAAAAGGAAACTAAAGAACTAATTCAAAAAAAGATTGAATGATGTGAAGTGTGAACTAAAAAACTTGACAGGGGAAAGAACATAAAAACCTACCCACGGTGGAATAAACATATTATTGTTATTCATCAAATAGCAGGGATAAACATATTACTGTTATTCATCAATTACAACATATTACTGTTATTCATCAATTAGCAGGGGATGTTTTAATTAGCAACTGAAATTATTTGTTTAATTTACTATTACTTAGAAATCAGCAGCACACAATACTAGTTAAAGGTAAGAGTTGAGTTTATTTATCTGCTTCTTTAAAACTTTAGTTAAACTAGGGCATGGCAGTCCATTCAGTGCTTGGATTTAAAAATCTTCCCTTCAACTCATTCCATTATCTTCTGAAGGGAAAATATGTGTTTTATACTTCTAAGATTGGGTTTTACTATCTTTAATCCATTCCTAGTGTACCTTGTAGGACACCTTCCAGGAGTCCCCCTTTAGCATTTAGGCATGTCAACAATTTATGAATTTTACTCTGTAAATACGAAAGTATATGAATCAAGGACGTTTTGTAACTTTAATCTTTCTTTCTTTGCAGGTGGTGGATCACACAACACACAACTTCAAGCAGCAAGATGGAATTGTTTTTGTAATAGATGACTAAATGTATAGTGCGGAAGAACTTAGGGAATTAAGCAGGAAACACGTGTCTGTTTTTGCAATAAATATGCATTCCTAAATTTCTGAAAAAAAAAAAGGAAAGGAAACCATCTAAGCTCTCAAATTCCATGCATCTCAGGACTTCAAGCTGAAAAATAGGCGATGAGCGGTTTCTCTAGCTGTGATTGATTGATGCAATCAATATGCATTCATCTTTACTACCAGCAGGCACTTTCAATATCCCCAGGAAAAGAAAGATCAGAAAGCAAAACCAAGCAAAGACATGAATAAATAAAAAGCCAGCACAGCCCTTTGATTTGTTTATGTAATTTATCTGGCATTTTAATAGGTGAGAGAGCATGGAAACGAAATCGTGTTTTGGACTGGATTGGATGGAACATGGAAGGCAGCTGGATCCTAATGCTCTATCTAGGATGATCACGCCAAATAAACCCAGATGAAAAAGGAAAGATCATGAAGAGAAAATAAATATACACCAAGGAGGTCCTGGGGGAAGGTTGGGTGTTCTTCAAAGACAGCCTAACTTTGGCGAAAGAAGTTTTGGTACTAAAACCGAAGAAGACTTTAGGCAAGGAAGAAGATCTAGAAGGCGCTGAGAGGGAGGCTGCGGGGCTTGGATTTGAGAGCTTTGAAATGGTAGCCATGGTGATTCAGGGAGAGAGACGGGCAGAGAGGGTTGGGTTGGTTTTTTCATTGACAAAAAGTCAGTCATGATATGTCGATGGCCATCATCTCTTCTGCCAAAAAAACTGGGGAATCTCTCTAACAGTAAAGGATACAACGAAGGAGCTGGGCAAAATGTAATCTTGTTCTTGTAAATTATCTCATTGAACAAAGCAATTCACACAACAAGCTCACATGCTCTGATCTATCTATTGTCCATAATTATTTATTCCATAATTTCCTCTTTCGGTGGATTGATGAACAAAAATAAAATTAAAATTGCTAAGGGGACCAGTGACACAGTACCTGTTGGAAATTGCAGCTGAGATGTAATGAAGCACGATGTTGGTGGGGTTGTTGCTTGCAAGAACACGGGTTGCTCGTAGTCTTCCTTTTCTTTTAACAAGGAGAAACAAAGGAAAATTTAGCATATAAACAAAAAGGGGATAAAACAGATCTGTGCTAGAATAAACAAGAAGTAACTTAACATTTCTATAAGAACAGACCAGTGAACTCACCCTTTGAAAATTTGAGCTCTGATGCTTGAATCACGCTCGATCTATATACATGTTTCGGGGTTGTTCCAAGTTGTTCTTCGTTTCCTTTTGTTAAAGAAAAATAAATGATAATTGAACGTGTACTCATAGAAGAAGCCATTAATGTTTTGGGTGCTCCAGCAGTAATAGTTATTATGGAGTTGTTGTGTGCAATTAGGGCTGATTTGAAGGGAAATCAATGCAAATGGAAGAACAAGAATGAGAATGAGAAGAGAAATGAGAACCGGACGAGGAACAGTTGTGTGTTTTTGGTAATTCCCACATTAATATCTCTAGAAAGTTCAACCACAGGTTGAATCTCGAAAAAAAGCAGTATTTTACTGCTTTCAAAAAATTGTGGTCCTACCGCATTTAAATGGTGGGACCCACGTTTTAAATTTTGCAAACAATCTGTTACCAAACGCCTGATTAGTGCGTTTTTAATGAAACGCGAACTCTAACGCGTTGGCAAACGGACTCATTATCTAGTGCATCTAAAAGCGCTGGCCTCTTTTTTAATTTTTCTTATTTATTGCTTTTCTTTTCTTTTAATTTTTAATATTAATCGTTTTTAAATCTATTCTCATAAATTATTTTAATTTATTTTGTATAAAATTATCACATTTTCAAATAAATATTTTAATATTTAATCTATATTTGATTTTATAAATATTTATTTTTATTGTACAATTAAATAAAAATAATTTTTAAAAACAAAATTTTTAAATCTAATAAAATCTATGGATCAAATCCAAAAACTGAATGGTTAAGTGGATTTAATATATCAAAATCTTGTTAAAAACATCATATTGAATTTCTTTTTAAGCTAATAGTGTCATTCCTTTCTTTTGTTTTTACTGATTAGACGGAGATTTTTGTGATCTATAATCACACCGGTTAAGATAAATTCCAGGACTGGAATTTTTTCAATGCCAAGCTTGAGCCTGTTTAATTTTTAAAATAATTGACATAATAGCATTGGCAATAAAAAACGACTAGAAAAATACATAAAGCAAAGTATTGCGTTCCAAACAGGTTGGCAAAATTTTGATTTTTTTTTAAAATATACTGGTATAAAAAAATATTTTTTAAAAAATAAAAAATATATTTTAAAGTAAAAATATATTTTAAAAATAATCAGTACCATTCTTTTAAATACTTTATTAATTCGACCTCGTTTCAAATTAAACGCCGCTTCGAGCACCAAATGCTGAAGAGAGCACACTTTACGTAGAGCATACTCTACTTCTCCAACATAGTCCGCTCTAATGACATGAAATCTATGCACGAGAATTACCAGATCAATGCCGTCCACATTTGGCATTGGTGTAGTCTTGCCACGAGATGGTATTTTTTTAATACCACCAACTACTACACTGGAATTGTTTTAGCTACGCCTCCACCTCCACCTCCACCTCCACGCACGCCATACCATCATACGCAAATTAGCAGAAAAGTCTAAAGTAATCACTATCCTGCCGAGTGAATCATCGCTATACGCAAATTACCCACTCACTGAATTGGCCTTTTGACCGCTTCCCGGGCAGACCTCGAATCAGTCCTCGACTGTGTATAGTTTTTAAATTAAGTCTCCAAACTATTATCTCAGCAATTGCATTCTTTATACCTTTCTTCAATTAAACCTTCCTGATAAAATAACTGGAGACAACTTTGAATGCCTGTTTGGCATTGAGTTTGAAACTGTTTTTGGGGGAAAAATCAAATTTTTTTTTTATTAAAATTGAGTGCGGTTTGTACTTTTTAGATCGTTTTGATATGCTGATATCAAAAATAATTTTTAAAAAATAAAAAAATATTATTAATATGTTTTTCGGCACGAAAAATACTTTGAAAAGTAACAATAATCACACTTCCAAACACCTTCTGAATAAACACGTGCTAGTTGATTCTTCATAAAAGCTTTAGAATATATCTATTGTTTTCAAATTACATCGAGATTAGTTGAAACAAATAAATTACAATCAAATTTTATCATAGATAAATTTTATTTAATAAAATATCAAAAGTTCAACTTCAATAAAGTAATTTATTTTTATTTTCCCTGTCTTGACAGGTTTATGTATATGAGTTAATTATTAATATTAAAAAAATAAACTATTTGCTTAGTATCCCATGGCGGGGAAAAAATCCCCCCCACCCCCAAAAAAAAAAAAAAAAAAAAAAATTCGTTCTTTCAGTAAAACAATTTTTTTTCCCATCAAAGGGTACTATTTGCAAAACAGGGAACTATCAGGTGTAGGAGAATGGTAACATCCTGAAAATGACAACCTTGCTATGATGAGTGCACCTCACTTCTGGCATAAAATTAGAGAAAACCAATTGAATTGAAAGCCGATCTCAAAATCATTGTTGTTGGATTTTGTGTTTAAAAAGGGTCGGGATTATTATGTTGATTTGTGAATTATTAAATAAATTCAATTTAAATACTTTTTATTAAAATAATATTATTTTATTTTTTATTTTTATTGCAATTGAGTTGACAAGTTTTGATGAATTAACCAAGTTATGAATAAACTTTATATATCAGCAAGATTTTTTATTTTGGTTCTAACGGATCAAGATTTCTCTATTTTTGATACTAAACTTATAATGTTCATCGGCCAAAATTTTTGGCCAATTTCCAAACTCTTTTTAAATGCTCGGGTAAAAATACTAGAGTTTAGAAAAAAGGTTGATTCCGGGCTGAAACCCAAGCCTAAGTGTTGGGCGCACCTTTATACTCATTAATACTTATATAAAAAATATTTTGTTCTTTGTAAATATTGTTATGGTAAAATTTCTTTTTAATGTCTCAACTCAATAAAAAAAAAAGTTTGATTTGCTATAAATATCCCTTAAACCAATATATAAAATGCATGTTTTTTATATATTAAAAAGATACAAATTAAACACAATAACAACCAAATTCTTATAATTTAAAGGGCCCTTAAACACCCTAAAGGATGATTTTTTGCAGATTTGTAAAGCATTCATAAAAAAATATTTACTTAACATTGGAGAAATGAGTTATTTACAAACATATATTATTTAGAGAGATAAGCTATGACATATCTTTTATCTAGAAAAATGAATCTTTGTATATATAGATTTTTTAAAGATAAATATGCAAAGAAATATCTAAGATATTTTATATAATTTTTTTATATAAATATTTCTTAAATATTCAAGTAATAAGATATTTATATAAATATCTAGGATATTAAATATTTATAGAAATATTTATAAAGTTGTGTACAAAATATCTATATACTTTTTTAATCTATGTATCATCGTGTTGCCATTTTCAAAATGAATTCACCGGCCGAGTTTGGCATCTATATTCAAGATATAGACAAACATGCCCTGAATGCAGTGATCATACTGTGCTTGCGGCGAGAATGACCTGCTTGCAATTGGACCTGACTTCAGATTAACTGCCCTTCGTCGAAGAGAGCACACTTTCGGAGACCAGATTCTACTCCGTCAAGGTGCCAAGTGGGATTATACTAACCTAGTCGGCGCTAATGACATAAATCCAAGCACTAGAATTACCAGATCAATGCCGTCCACGTGTCGCATTGGTCTAGTCTTGCCATGAGATTATATTTTTTAATACCACCAGCTACCATACAAGAATTGTATCTGTGGTAGCATTGTTTTAGCCACGCCCCCACCTCCACGCATGCCATTGCATCACACGCAAATTAGCAGAAAAGTCTAGAGAAATCACTATCCTGCTGAGTTTATCATGTTCTGGGAAATTTAGCAGTTGATTTCTTCCTGGGCAGGCCACGAATCAGTCCTCGGCGATATATAGTTTTTAAACCAAGTCTCCAGACTATTATCTTGACAATTTCGTCCCCTGTACCTTTCCTCGATCAGATCCTTCTGCTAAAATAATTGCAGACAACGTTGAACAAACGCATGTACTGATCGTTTGTGTTTTGACTTGTCTGTCTTAAATGCGAAAATATCCACTAATCGCTCTCAGTGAAACATGTTAGAACCATTTAAAATATAATTAAATAGTTTTATAATACAACTTCACTGGTATTCCCCGCTGGTATTCCAGTAAGGAAAGCATGCCTGTTGTTTTCTCCCATCTTCAGTTATTTTGATAGAAGGATTTGAATGTAGAAAGGTGCATGAATGGGGACCTAGTCAATGAAATTAGTAGTTGGGGGACTCGATCGAGGAATAATAGAAGTCGGGGGACTGGTACAAGGTTTGCCGGATATGAGGATCAATGGAGCTGCAGATTCACCGGTTCCTTTTCGTCTTCGATTGACAGGTAGCTTCTGGGATACAAAAGACACCACCACCTAACTTTTGCAGGCCGCTTAACTGATGAAGTTTATAATTGTGATGGTGGTTTTTTTTTTTTTATTATTTAAAAATATATTAAAATAATATATTTTATTTTTTTTAAATTATTGTTTATATTAATATATTAAAATGATCTGAAAATAATTAAAAAATATATTAATTTAAAATAAAAAAATAAATTTAATTTTTTTTAAATATTTTTTAACACAAAAACAAAGCGGAAAAAAGCTGGGCAATAATCGATGGATATTATCGTTTTTTTTTAAAGTGTGGTTATAATTGTTTTTTAAAGTGTTTTTTTTAAATATATTAAAATAATATTTTTGATTTCAATACATTAAAATAATTTAAAAATATTAGAAAAATATTAATTTTTTTAAAAAAATTTCTTTAAAAATATTTTTAAAATATAAAAATAGATAATAACATACTACACTGACATGATCTACTCCATGCCTTTACTTTTATCACACTACAAGCTTATCTTAAACTATATGTTTCTACTACGAAGGATTGGTCATCTAAAGTGAAACTGGTCTCATGTCGCCTTCCAGATCTCAAGTTCACCTAATTCACCTCTGGTTTTCCCAGTAGGATGTTAGTTTGGACAGTGACTATTTATACAACCGAAATTCCTTCGCACTTAAATGAATAAAATCGAATATATATTTTAATATTCTTTCTGTTTGATTTATATGGTAGTATGGTATATAATAGATTTTAAAATGTTTTTTAATTGAAAATATATTAAAATTATATTTTTAATTTTTTATATAAACTTAAAAAATATTAAGTTTAAAATTCCTACTTAAATTTAAAAATTCATCCAGAAATTACACAGTGAAAATCTCACCATGGAACAAGGGCAGCGTTACCTTACTATTATGTAATTGAATTGGAGTTAGCTAAATAAGAAAAGTGTTAATTTAACAATTAGACCAACCATTTCTTCATCATAACATGTATTGATCATTGACATTAATTGCCATATATTTTTGTATTTTAAAAATATTTTTTTTATAAAATTATTTTTTAATGTTTTCATATCATTTTAATATATTGATATTAAAAATATTTTTTTAAAATAAAAATATTATTTTATTATATTATTTTATTTTTTTTTAAAATCAATCACTTAATAAGTTAATTGTTTTTTTAGTTCTTACTCGAGTATCCTCACATTCTTTTAAAGGATAAGACTAGTATCATTCGAGATTTATGATTGCTCCTCCTAATAAATATGCTTTTTAAAAATTAAATTTTTGTTTTTATCTTGTAGGGTTATATTACTGCTGATGGACCAACACCTATATTTAACCAGCTAATCTAACTAAACCAGAATAATTATTCGAAATTCGTACACTTTCAAATATAGAGGTTAAAAACAAAAAAGAGTAGAGGACACAAAAACAACCTAACACTTAAGTTAGATTTTAAGGAATACCAAGAGGTAAGATAATCAATAGTAGTCGGCAGTCGGCACATTAGATGCCTTTGTCATTAAGGAACATGCAAAAGTTAGGGCGACATTCATTCAAATGCCGGCCAAAATAATGTTAGTTCACAGCAAAGAAAAAGCCTCAAAAGCAGCTCTTAAAAAATTGACACCCAAAGGAAAAAAAAGAAAAGGACTAATAAAGAGCTTCTCGTTGCCCAGAAAATTTTAAAGTTTAAACCTCCCTCGTAATCCCTCGTTGAGACCAAACGAAGACCAAAAAGGGAAAGAAGAAATCACGTCCCGTCCTACAATCTCGAGATGCCACGTGGCGTTCCTGAGCGTTGTGGATCCCACGCTGACGTGGTTGGGGTGAGGCAGCGTTTCCGTGTGAACGTGGATAGTCTTTGAAAACAAAATAATAACAAGAAATTATTATCATATACGGAAACGAAGAACGGGAAAGAAAGACGGAAAGAGAGAGATATAGAGCGAGAAACAAGGCGCGGAGCGGCAACACAGCAGCAGTAGAGAGAGAATTTCTTGATAATAATAATTAATAATAATCATAAATTAATCGTCATTTTGTTATACTTTCCTTTCTCCGCTCTTTTCTTTCTCATAATTATAGCCGAAGTCGCGTTTTCCTGTTTTTTAGGGCTGAAAAATTTCACATCTCCCTTAAAAAAATCAAAATTAAGTAAAAACAGCAAGACAAGGGGGAAAAAGAAACATAACACGAAAGGAGAAATTATAGCCCCCAGATCTTGCTGCCCATAAATCCCGACTCCTCATCTCTTTCGAACATTTCTTTTCTCAATCGATTCAATTTCCTAATATTATCTTGTTGTTAATCTTGAGCCAGGGAAGGGAAGGAGAGAGATCCTTGCAGATATTTACGAGTTTTAGTGTTGTAATGATATAGAAGGGGGAGTTGGATCTGGTGAAACGGAATTTGAAATCGTCGTCCGTCGTCGTCGTCGGATGAGAGGGAATCATAGAAGGGAATTGAAAGAGAATAAACGATGAAATGGGTAACATTGCTTAAGGACATAAAAGAGAAGGTCGGTTTAACTCAATCTCCTTCACCTTCTAGTTCACCAGCTACTACTGCTTCTCCTCCTCTTTCTTCATCGCCTGCTAATTCACACAATGCTTCCTCTTCTACCGCATTTCATGACTTCCCTTCATCTCCTTCCAGGTTCTTTTTTTCTTCCTTTCAACAAATTTATTTTTGTATATATGTTTTTCAATCGCTTATGTTTTTTTTTTATCTAGTAGATGGTTGATAATTAATTCCGTACATTTTTAGCTGCGCATTTGATATTGAAACGTAATCTGCGTTGAGTGTTCTTGAATGTTGATCTGTAATCGGTGCATGTGAGCTCTGTCGACTATTATTTTGTTGCTGGGATTTGGCACTTTGTTGTTTTTGATCAAGTACTACTTTCTTTAATTAGTAATTACTGGTAGTGGTGTGGAAATTTATATATTGAATTGATTTTATTTTTTAGGGGAAATATGGATAGATTTTAAGATTTTATAGGTTTAAGAGAAAACAAGACTGCAATAGACTACGCCGAATGTAGAATGGACGAGGATGGCTTTTTTTTTTTTTTAAACCTAGCATGTAGGGGATTTGTATTCAGCTAGGCGCACTGTAGATGATATTAGCTTAGAAAGTGAGCTGTGGTGAAATATGATGATGGTTGGTGGATAATCAAGAGTGAAGGTGACTTCTTTCCCTGCATTTGCAATTTGTTGCTTGAAGCACCCAACCCCCCCTTGTAACCTGACCAGGCTAGTTAGTGTTGCTGTTTTTTCCTTGGTTCACCACTGAGTTACTAGAACATGCACATACTGCAAGTATTTGAATCAAGGTTTAGCATTTGGTGAGCCTCATGTTGGGCACCGGCTAAATGATAACAGGATTTTGAATGCTTTCAAAATTCAATGCTGTTATTGTCTTTTGGTTTTTTTTGGGAATTTCCCTCCATCAATGTTTCCCCTTTTCTAGTAAATTTCTATACCCATTATACCTTCTGCTTGTTTTCTCTTTTCTGTCATACAAGGGATGCTGGTGATGCAGTTTTTGCCATATGTTTATGGCAGACATTATAGGATCAAGTTCTGTGCATAAAGTTGCGCTTGAATATTTGAGAACCTTCATATTTGTAATGCCACAGGATCTTGTCCTTCGCTTTAGTTTGTCAACTTCAGTTACCAGTTTCAACTTTTTTAGCATTATTTTTCCAGACTTAAAGTGAAGTTAAATCATAAGACACCAGTTTTCTGGTTGTTCATGCTGAATATCTGTATCTTCCTTTCTTGATATTCCATTCTAAATCTAGTCTTGTAATTTTATGATCTATTCTGTTGTAAATATTTGGCTTTAAATGTTCTAACTTCTGATACATTACGACATTCAAGTATGCCATTTCACACGTGTAAACTTTTTTGTTCTTTTTTTCTCTCTATGAAATACAGAGATCGACATGAATTGGAATTGGACTTCAAGAGATTTTGGGAGGAGTTCCGCTCATCCAGTTCTGAAAAGGTTCTCGATTCCCATCTTTTGTGTGATATTTCATTACTGTTTTCTCTCAGGAAATCATCATTACTGGTAAAATGATTAGTGAGTGCTGATGGCTCTTTCATTGTCTATGCAGGAGAAAGAAATGGCCTTGAATTGGACTATAGATGCTTTTTGTAGATTAGTGAAGCAGCACGCTAATGTAGCGCAATTAGTTACCATGTATGGACGGTCTTCCACTATTGATTTGCTGGGCTGGTTTTAGCTTTCTTTTGCCATTACATAATTCTCATAACCTGTAACATTATCATTTGCAATTGGTCATTTGCCAAAAAAGGGATCAAAAGATCATGCTAGACATGCAGTTTTTGTTCTGTGCATCTGGATGCAGTGGAATTATAGAATTTTCAAGAATTATAGAGGAGACCATAGCATTTAGTTTTTCCTTTAGGTTTTACTACTTTAAAGGACTTTAGAGGTGTTTCCATGTCTGAGATTTGCAAAGTCTTATTGCAATATTTTTTTCCCTTCTAGTTTTCCTTTCCCTTCTCTAAGGTGAATGTCTTATTCTTCATTTTGTAGTTACTGTTTCACTTTCTATAATTACTATAGTTCTTTATTAATAAAGGCTTGATTAGCATAATTTAGCATTTCCTTACTGATTATTCAAACTGCACTTTCTCAATCCTTTTCTTCTGAAAATTCTGTAGCAACTGTAGCTCTTGAATCTTGTAACAACTTTTTGTACAGGATCAAAGTCATGAAACTCATTTCTTATGTGCACAGAAGAAGTTTCTATTGGCTTCCACCTTTCATCTCATTCAGACTTTTTTTTTGCACAAGTTATATTCTAAAATCTATGTGATTTCCTCAGTTGCATAAGACATACAATTTTGGTTGCTTTGCATGAAATGCAGCTTTCAGTAATGCACGTCAACTGTAGGACTGGCTTTTGTTTTTATTTATTAAATAAGATTTCTGCTTTTGGTACTTTGCATGGTTCTTGGCTTGTTGAAGATGTTTCAATTTTTGATGAATCACAGGTTAGTTGAAACACATATATTCTCTTTTGTTGTGGGAAGAGCGTTTGTAACCGATATTGATAAATTAAAAATCAGCAGCAAAACAAGATCTTTGGATGTCGAGAAAGTGTTGAGATTTTTCTCTGAAGTTACAAAGGTTTGCCTCTTAAAAGATTTTACTAAATGCTGTCCTTTCCTCTTTCATCCTGGTGATTTGTTAATGCAAGCCATGTTCTCCATGCTATTTGTTCAGGATGGCATCGGTCCTGGTTCAAATTTGTTAACTGCTGTTGAAGCTCTTGTATCTGGGGTATGTTTCTCTTACAATCACCAGCTTAAGATAAAAAAATAAAAATAAAAAGACAGCTTTGGGAAATTATATTTTTTTGCTACCTTAGTCAGAGTTTGGCTAATCTGCAGTCCCTTTTCAAAAGCAAAGGGATTGATTTTCAGTGATTGAAACTGTTTTGCTATTGAAGCTGCCTGGTAAATGAGGCTAGCAAGCAGTCAGCTAGGGGAAATTCCATTTTTTTTTTTCATGCTACTTTTGAGAAAGCACTATAAGCAAGGTGTTTTTTTTTTTCCCCAGCCTATTGATAAACAATCTCTCCTTGATTCTGGAATATTATGCTGTCTCATTCACATTCTCAGTGCCCTTCTGAGCACTGAAACCAATCTAAGGCAAAAGCTTACAAACTCCGAAGGATCATTGCCATCTGAAAAAGATCAAGATGGTGCTTTAGGGCAAGTTCGTCGGCTTGAGGTAGCTTTTTATGCACTAGCCCTTCTGTTTCTGTTAGTTTCCATATAATGTTTGACATGGTTTGGGATAAACATGTGTAACATTGTCTTTTTTATTTGCCTTTTATGTCATCATAGTCATGTAAATTTTTTGTTTTAGCAGTTGTGGATGCACATCTAAAGGACTAGAACCATGCATTTGAAGTCTAACATGCCCTTGTCTTTCTCTATTTCCTTTTATTTTCTGTATAGGTGGAAGGAAGTGTAGTGCATATTATGAAAGCATTGGCAAGCCATCCTTCAGCAGCACAAAGCTTGATTGAAGATGATTCACTTCAGTTGCTGTTTCAGATGGTAGCTAATGGGTCTTTAACAATATTTTCTCGGTATAAAGAAGGTCTTGTTCCACTGCACAGCATACAACTTCATCGGCATGCAATGCAGGTAAATGTATAGCCTTTTGGCCCATATATGCAATAGTGGAGCTGCACATGAATCCCTTAAATTTATAGCCACTTAAAAAGACTCAGATAAGCTTCATGGCTCAGTGTTTGAAAGTTGAAATTGGTTCTTGCTGTTTTTGGTTGCTCCAGATACTTGGTCTTCTTTTGGTCAACGACAATGGAAGCACTGCAAGATATATACGCAAACACCATCTGGTATTGGCAACAAACAGATAAGAATTATATAGAAAAGCATACAGTACTGTAGGGAACTTGTAATTGACATTTTCATCTGCCACCATCTTTCATATTGAAGAATATGGAATGATGGAACCTTCTGGTTTTCTCACAACTCTACAAAATTTTATCTGGGATTTAAATTGTCATTATGAGATGTTTTCCAATTCTCGATACAAAAATACATGTGTTTGTATCACATAAATTTGTCTTAAATTTTCTGGCACAATAATTGAAACTTTTAAAGTCTCTTTTATTTGGTTGAATCAAGTAGTTGGAGTGGTTTAGACAAACTTTTATCATAAAAACTCTATTAGTTTGAATGTAGGTATAAATGAACCCTAAATGGAAACCACAGAATTGTAATTTTCTAGCAGTTTGAACCATGGGATCACTGATGCAAAATGAGATCACCTGACAATTGCCTGCAATTGGTTCGCTGCAATTTTTTTTTGAATAAGCAGAGACAAGCTGCGGAGGGTTTTCTGCTAATTATTTTACAAAGACATGAAGAGATCATAGTTGTTAATCCATTTCATGCTTTTACTTTTAACCAAGTGATCTCTTCAAGATTTCCTGTAAATAATGCACCCTGGAATAAGCAGTGTATTGTGTACTCGCTAACCTTTTGCATGTGATTTTTCCCAGCAATATACTTTGGTAGCTAATTATATATACCTAGCTTTGTGAAGTCAAATTGCAATTTGAATAAACTCTGAGACAGTTCCGCAGCCTTCTGTCTGATGTAATTTTGAACATCTCGACAATTTTGAAACATGCCCCTGTTGTCTCAAAACTAACCTTGTTTGGGAAGTGTGTGGTCACTATAGTTTTAGCACATAATTAGACATTCTGTTTGCTAGTAAAGCTTTTTTTTTTTTTTTTTAAATTCCTTCACCGTGTCTTTCCTTATTTATTGTCTTGTTTCTTATTATAATAATTGCCACAGTTTGTTGTCTTGTGTTATTTTCTAAAGATCATACTCATTGAGTGATATCCTCTGTTTCACATGCAGATAAAAGTTCTTTTAATGGCAGTTAAAGATTTCAATCCGGACTCTGGTGATTCTGCCTACACCATGAGCATAGTGGACTTGTTACTTGAATGTGTGGAATTGTCATACAGACAGGGTAATTTCTCTGTCAGTTTTACTTCTTGAATGGCATAAGATCAACGGATCAAAACTCTGTGGTCTTCACTGTTAAAATGAGATGTAAAAGATATTAATTTATGGTTCCATAATTATCTGGAATTCAAATAATTTTGAGCTTTAAAATTGTCATATGTATGTCACTGCTAATTTTTTGTACTATTTTGAATCATAGAAGCTGGTGGTGTCAGGCTCAGGGAAGATATACATAATGCCCATGGTTACCAGTTCCTTGTGCAGTTTGCATTGGTTCTGTCCTCTGCACCACAAAATCAGGACTCTCAGTCCATTTATTCCAATACTTCTCCTGCCTTTGATGGCACAGAAGATGGTTCTCATGCAATGAATGATGAACAGAGACAGGAATTAACAGAAAAAGAAGACCCCTCATCAGCTCAATTATCACCTGCATTGTCTAGGTTGCTTGATGTTCTTGTCAATCTATCTCAAACTGGTCCTGCTGAATCTACAGCATGGTCTGGAGGCAAAAGTTCAAAATCTTCTCACACTCGCCCCAGCAGAAGTCGCACGTCATCTTTAGATCGACTTGCTGATGAAAATTGGGACAAAGACAACAGTAAAGTTAAAGACCTTGAAGCAGTCCAGATGTTGCAAGACATTTTGCTAAAGGCAGACAGTACAGTACTTCAGGCAGAAGTATTAAATAGAATGTTTAAGATATTCTCAAGTCATCTTGAAAACTATAAGTTGTGTCAACAATTACGGACCGTTCCACTTTTCATCCTAAATATGGCTGGTTTCCCACCATCATTGCAAGAGATAATCTTGAAAATTTTAGAATACGCTGTAACTGTTGTGAATTGTGTTCCTGAGCAAGAGTTGCTATCTCTTTGTTGCTTATTGCAGCAACCGATAGCATCAGAGCTGAAGCAAACCATACTCTCTTTCTTTGTGAAACTTTTGTCATTTGATCAACAGTACAAGAAAGTCCTGCGAGAAGTTGGTGTACTGGAAGTTCTGTTAGATGATCTGAAGCAGAACAAGTTTCTTTTGGGCCCAGAACAACAAACTGTTAGCCCTATTCAGCCAGACAAAAAATCTAGTTCTAGTTTCAAGAAACACTTGGACACTAAAGATACTATTCTTTCTTCACCCAAGCTAATGGAATCTGGTGGCTCAGGGAAGTTTCCTATTTTTGAAATTGAGGGCACAATATCTGTTGCATGGGATTGTATGGTCTCTTTAGTGAAGAAAGCTGAAGCTAGTCAAGCATTGTTCCGGTCAGCTAATGGTGTGACCATTGTTCTTCCTTTTATTGTGTCCAATGTTCATCGTCCTGGGGTTCTCCGGATATTGTCATGTTTGATCACTGAAGATATTGCACAGGTATGTCAGCATGCCATTTTACTGAACTGTTAAATGCTTGAATGGTCATAATAGCTACACATGCTCTCATCCTTGTATCAATTCCCAATTTTTTTCCCGAAAGCTCATGCCAAAATAAACTGTTTTTTTTTTTTTTTCACCAGACTCATCATGAAGAACTAGGTGTACTTGTTGAGGTTCTCAAAAGCGGAATGGTTACAAGCGGTGCTGGACATCAGTATAGGCTTCAAAGTGATGCAAAATGTGACACAATGGGTGCCTTGTGGCGCATATTGAGAGTTAATACTTCAGCTCAGAGGGTCTTTGGTGAAGCCACTGGCTTTTCTCTTATGCTGACCACACTCCACAGTTTCCAAGGTGATGGGGAACAGACAGAAGAATCTTCTTTAGAGGTTTACATGAAGTTGTTCACATACTTACTGCGCCTGATGACAGCTGGAGTGTGTGATAATGCTATTAACAGGATAAAATTGCATGCTATTATGTCATCCCACACTTTCTATGAGCTTCTATCTGAATCTGGCTTGCTTTGCGTGGAATGTGAAAAGCAAGTTATACAGCTGTTTTTAGAGCTTGCTCTTGAAATTGTGCTTCCACCATTTTTGTCATCAGATAGTGATGTGCCAAATAATATGATGGAATCTGGGTCAGCTTGTTTTCTTCTTACTACCCCGTCAGGTCTGTTAAATCCTGATAAGGAACGAGTGTACAATGCTGCTGCTGTTAGAGTTCTGATCCGCTCACTGCTGCTCTTCACTCCCAAAGTGCAGTTAGAAGTACTGAATCTTATAGAAAGGCTTGCTCGTGCTGGCCCCTTTAATCAGGAAAATCTCACCTCAGTAGGTGCGAATGAAATTTTTGATCTTGCAATCCTTTCCATTTTATTGATTGTCTGTATTCTTTTGCCCTCTGGCCCGTGTGTGTGTGTTTGTGTGTCTATCTCCTTCTCTCTCTTACTTTGTCATTTGTGTAGGCTGCGTGGAACTTCTATTGGAGACAATCCACCCTTTCCTTTCAGGCTCATCTACGTTACTTCTGTACATGTTGAAGATTGTGGAAGTTCTTGGTGCATATAGGTACGTCTCTAGAGAATCCAGCGCAATTTACTTGACAATGGTTATCCTAGAAACTAATGTTTATATTTCTTGCTGATAGGCTATCTGCATCAGAACTCAGACTGCTTATTAGATATATACTGCAAATGAGGCTTATGAATTCAGGCCATATTCTTGTTGATATGATGGAGAGGTTGATTCTCATGGAAGATATGGCCTCAGAAAATGTCTCTCTGGCACCGTTTGTTGAGATGGATATGAGTAAAATTGGCCATGCTGCTGTTCAGGTGTCTCTGGGAGAAAGATCCTGGCCTCCTTCTGCTGGTTATTCATTTGTTTGTTGGTTCCAGTTTAAACATTTCTTGAGATCACAAGCAAAGGAAACAGAGCCGTCCAAAGCTGGCCTTTCAAAAAGGCGGAGTAGTTCAAATGGGCAGAAAAATGAACAGAATATTCTCCGTATAATTTCTGTTGGTACGGCTAGCAATGAAAACACATTTTATGCAGAACTTTATCTTCAAGAGGATGGTGTTCTAACCCTTGCTACTAGCAACTCTAGTGCCTTGTCTTTTTCTGGATTAGAATTGGAAGAAGGCAGATGGCATCACCTTGCAGTTGTTCATAGCAAACCAAATGCTCTTGCTGGACTATTTCAAGCTAGTGTTGCAAATGTGTATCTCAATGGAAAGCTAAAACACACAGGGAAACTAGGATATTCACCATCTCCGGCTGGAAAACCTTTGCAGGTCACCATTGGGACACCAGTTAATTGTGCAAGGGTTAGCGAGTTGACATGGAAACTTCGTTCTTGCTACCTTTTTGAGGAGGTGCTTACATCAGGGTGTATTTGTTTCATGTACATTCTTGGCAGAGGATACAGAGGGCTCTTTCAAGACTCGAACCTTCTACGTTTTGTCCCTAACCAGGCTTGTGGTGGTGGTAGCATGGCCATCTTGGATTCATTAGATGCTGAATTGCCTTTGGCAACACAGAAGCTTGAGAGTGCTAGCAAACAGGCGGATTCTAAAGCAGATGGTAGTGGGATTGTTTGGGATTTGGAGAGACTAGGAAACCTCTCATTGCAGCTTTCTGGAAAGAAACTTATTTTTGCATTTGATGGAACATGCACTGAATCTGTTCGAGCATCTGGCATATTCTCATTGCTCAATCTGGTTGATCCTATGTCGGCTGCTGCCTCTCCTATCGGGGGTGAGTGATTAAAATCTGGATTTTATGTTTCAAACAAGTTATGCAGATTTGAGGGGCTGTTACTTATCAGCACCTGCTCCCTCCCATCCCCTCTCATTCATTTTATTTTTGCCTCAGGTATACCACGATTTGGACGCCTTCATGGAGATATCTATGTTTGTAAGCAATCTGTAATTGGTGATGCAATACGCCCTGTAGGTGGTATGGCTGTTGTCCTGGCCCTTGTTGAAGCTGCTGAAACCAGGGATATGCTTCACATGGCTTTGACATTACTCGCCTGTGCTCTTCATCAGAATCCCCAAAATGTGAAAGATATGAAAAAATATAGGGGATACCATTTGCTAGCTCTGTTTCTGCGTCGTAGAATGTCATTATTTGACATGCAATCTCTTGAGATATTTTTTCAAATTGCTGCATGTGAAGCTTCATTTTCTGAACCAAAGAAGTTGGAACGCAGGCAAGCTACTTTATCACCAGCTGCCACTTTGCAGGAAACCAGCTTTGAGGAACTCAGCTTGTCAAAATTTCGTGATGAAATTTCTTCAGTTGGATCTCATGGGGACATGGATGAATTTTCTGCACAAAAAGATTCTTTTAGCCATATTTCTGAACTAGACAATTCTGATATGCTAGTTGAAACTTCAAATTGTATTGTCTTGTCAAATGCTGATATGGTTGAGCATGTTTTGTTGGACTGGACATTGTGGGTGACTGCCCCAGTTTCAATCCAAATTCAACTTCTAGGATTTCTGGAGCATTTGGTTTCCATGCATTGGTACAGGAATCATAACCTTACTGTTCTGCGTCGAATAAACCTTGTTCAGCATTTGCTAGTGACTTTGCAGCGTGGTGACGTTGAAGTTCCTGTTTTGGAGAAATTAGTGGTGTTGCTTGGGGTCATTTTGGAAGATGGGTTTCTGGCTTCTGAACTAGAGAATGTGGTGAGGTTTGTGATTATGACATTTGATCCACCCGAACTGAAACCTAGGCATCAAATAGCTCGAGAATCAATGGGTAAGCATGTAATTGTAAGGAATATGCTCCTAGAGATGCTTATTGATCTACAAGTAACCATCAAATCAGACGAGTTACTTGAGCAGTGGCATAAGATTGTGTCATCAAAACTGGTAACATATTTTCTTGATGAAGCTGCCCATCCTACAAGTATGAGATGGATCATGACTCTTCTTGGTGTGTCTCTTGCTTCTTCACCCACATTTGCTCTTAAATTTCGCACAAGTGGTGGTTATCAGGGTCTTATGCGGGTGCTTCCTAGTTTTTATGATTCTCCTGATATATATTATATTTTGTTCTGTCTGATATTTGGAAAGCCCGTGTACCCAAGACTACCAGAAGTGCGCATGCTAGATTTTCATGCTCTTATGCCAAGTGATGGAAGCTATATGGAGTTGAAATATGTGGAGCTATTGGAATCAGTGATTGCGATGGCAAAATCTACTTTTGATAGGTTAATCATGCAGTCCATGCTTGCTCATCAAACTGGTAATCTTTCCCAGATTGGTGCTAGCCTTGTCGCAGAGCTTGTGGAAGGAAATGCAGACATGACAGGAGAGCTTCAAGGTGAAGCTTTGATGCATAAGACATATGCAGCGCGCTTAATGGGTGGTGAGGCATCAGCTCCTGCTGCTGCAACCGCAGTCCTGAGATTTATGGTTGATCTTGCAAAGATGTCTCCTCCCTTTTCAGCTGTTTGCAGAAGGCCTGAGTTTCTCGAAAGCTGCGTCGACCTTTATTTTTCTTGCACGAGGTTTGTTTTCAGACATGATGCAATTTGTATTCTCTTTTCTGGATGCTACATTGAAAATTTTGGAACTGCTTGTTCCCAATTTTAATTACTCGAGCAATATTGTGATTGAATGAGCCCTTTTTTCCCCTTGCAGAGCAGCTTATGCAGTGAAGATGGTGAAAGCACTTTCTGAGAAGACAGAAGAAAAAGAGTTGAATGATTGTGATGATACCAGCAGTTCTCAGAATACTTTCTCTAGCTTACCGCTTGAACAGGAACAATCTGCAAAGACCTCCATTAGTGCTGGAAGCTTTCCTCAAGGGCATGCAAGTACAAGTTCTGAAGATATGCTTGTGTCCCTAAATGATGTGGCTGATGTTAAAGCAGAGATTGCCATCTCTAATTCCCATGAGGAATTGAAAAAATCAGCCCAAGGTGTCCCAGCTGTTCAGAACTTTGTTGGGGATAATGTTGACCTGAATTCTGCCACCTCCAGCTCAAATGAATTCAATAACCGTAATGTTGATGGCAATCTGGATTCCTTTCGACAGGCAGATTCCCAGAGTTCAGCATCTCTCAACATACCAGATTCACCTATTATATCTGAGAAGTCGAGCACAAGAATCCCCCTCACACCACCATCATCACCGGCCCTTGCATTGTCATCTTGGCTTGGCAGTGCGTCCCGCAAAGAAACCAAAGCTTCATTACAAGCCACTCCTTCCATGGAGTCTTCTGTGTCTGGTAGTGAATTTGATCCATCTGCGGACTTGAAGTCTAGTTCCCAAGGGCCATCTGCTGCAAACTCATTTTTTGCAGTTAGCCCGAAGCTTCTCCTTGAAATGGATGATTCTGGCTATGGGGGAGGGCCATGTTCTGCAGGAGCGAATGCTGTGTTAGATTTCATGGCAGAAGTTCTTTCTGATTTTATCACCGAGCAGATTAAAGCAGCACAGGTTATAGAGGGCATCTTGGAAACAGTACCTTTATATGTTGATGCTGAATCTGTATTAGTTTTTCAGGGTTTGTGCCTTAGCAGGTTGATGAACTTTGTGGAAAGGCGTCTTTTGCGTGATGATGAGGAACATGAGAAAAAGCTAGACAAAAGTCGATGGACCTCAAACCTGGATGCATTATGCTGGATTATAGTAGATCGTGTCTATATGGGCTCCTTTCCTCAACCTGCTGGTGTGTTGAAAACTCTGGAGTTCTTGTTGTCAATGTTACAGCTGGCAAACAAAGATGGTCGCATTGAAGAAGCAGCTCCTGCAGGAAAGAGTCTTTTATCTATCACAAGAGGAAGCAGGCAACTTGATACTTTTATAAATTCACTCCTTAAGAACACAAATCGTATGATAATGTATTGTTTTTTGCCATCGTTTTTGGTCACCATAGGAGAGGATGATCTTCTTTCATGCTTAGGTTTGCTTGTTGAGCCCAAGAAAAGATTACCATCCAATTCTTCACAAGATGATACAGGAATTGATATCTGCACTGTTTTACAGTTGCTAGTTGCTCACAAGCGCATTATTTTCTGTCCCAGCAATGTTGATACTGATCTGAATTGCTGTCTTTGTGTAAATCTAATATCTCTTCTCCATGATCAAAGGAAAAACGTTCAGAACATGGCAGTCGATATTGTCAAGTATCTGTTGGTGCACCGCAGGGCTGCACTAGAAGACTTGCTTGTTTCTAAACCAAATCAAGGGCAGCACATGGATGTACTACATGGTGGCTTTGACAAATTATTGACTGGAAGTTTGTCCACTTTCTTTGAGTGGCTTCAGAGTTCTGAACTGATGGTCAACAAAGTATTGGAGCAGTGTGCAGCCATTATGTGGGTTCAGTGTATTGCTGGATCGGCAAAATTTCCAGGAGTGAGAATTAAAGGTTTGGAGGTTCGTTGTAGGAGGGAAATGGGTAGAAGATCACGGGATATTTTGAAGTTGGACCAAAAACATTGGGAACAGGTAAATGAACGAAGATATGCATTGGACATGCTTCGTGATGCAATGTCTACTGAGTTAAGAGTTGTCCGCCAAGATAAGTATGGATGGGTTCTCCATGCTGAAAGTGAGTGGCAAACCCTTCTTCAACAACTTGTGCACGAGCGTGGAATATTTCCACTGCGGAAATCCTCGGCAACTGAAGATCCTGAATGGCAGCTTTGTCCCATTGAAGGACCATACAGGATGCGCAAAAAGCTTGAGCGCTGCAAATTGAGGATTGACACTGTTCAAAATGTTCTTGATGGACAGTTCGAGTTAGGAGAAGCAGAGCTGTTGAAGGGAAAATATGAGGATGGCCCAGATGCTTCTGATACTGACACTGAATTGTTTTTTCATCTTTTAACTGACGGCGCCAAACAAAATGGTGTGGATGGTGATATGTATGGTGAATTTCTTAAAGAATCAGATGATGTGAAAGGTACAGCTTCTGTTAGAAGTGGATGGAATGATGACCGAGCTAGTGACATGAATGAAGCAAGTCTTCACTCAGCACTTGAATTTGGTGTCAAGTCTAGTACCATGTCCTTCCCAATGTCAGAGAGCATGCACGAAAAATCAGACGTTGGAACTCCAATGCAATCATCGTCTAATAAAGCAGATGGAATCATTGTCACTGAAGATAAATCAGATAAAGAACTGAATGATAATGGTGAATATCTGATCCGACCATATTTGGAACCTCAAGAAAAGATACGATTCAAATATAACTGTGAGCGAGTTGTGGGTTTGGACAAGCATGATGGTATGTTTTTGATAGGGGAGCTTTCTTTATACATAATCGAGAATTTTTACATTGATGATTCTGGGTGTATTTGTGAAAAAGAATGCGAGGATGAACTCTCTGTTATTGATCAGGCTTTGGGTGTAAAGAAGGATGTTAATGGCAGTGCTGATTTCCAATCCAAGTCAACTTCGTCCTGGATCACAACAGTAAAGGCATGTGTTGGTGGAAGGGCATGGGCCTATAATGGTGGTGCATGGGGCAAGGAAAAATTGTGTACTAGTGGTAATTTACCTCATCCCTGGCATATGTGGAAGCTCAATAGTGTTCATGAGATTCTGAAACGTGATTACCAGCTCCGACCTGTTGCTGTTGAGATATTCAGCATGGATGGATGCAATGATCTCCTCGTGTTCCACAAAAAGGAGAGAGAAGAAGTATTCAAAAATCTGGTTGCCATGAATCTTCCAAGAAATAGCATGTATGAATTCTGCTACTCATTGCTTTTGAATTTTATACGTTTTGATTTTTTTCTTCCATGATTGTTATATTCTTCTGCATACTTGTCATTATCTAGCAATTGCATTTGCTAATTATTTTATAAATTCTTATGCTTCACATGTTGTGAATTTATGCTGTAGCCATGTATCAACTCTTTTGTTAGATTTTTCAAGTGTTTTAACAGTTGCACATGATTCTTTTTGATCTGGTAAAGGTTGAGTAGGATGCTTCATGTCTTGGTGCATTTACATCTTACCATGAATGGAAAAAAGTTAAGAGACCAAGGCCTTTTAACAATTGATGTCTCAATGCCGATCTCGTGGGAGATATTGTGTATTGGCTTGTTGATTGAGGATGAAGAAAACCTTCCTAAGTTTGATATCTGTATTTTATTTGGTCATTCATGATCTTTTTTTGTACTTTTAGGAATTTCATTATTTTCAATGTAGTAGTTGTATAAGTTTTTAGTTTGAATTTAGTTCTATTTCTTAGTTAAGTGGTTTTTCTGTTTTGCTATTTTTTCTGGTTTTCCAACTGCAATATCTTTGATGCTTATATGTAGCACCCTAGTTAGACATCCAAGTCAAGCTATTTTCTATTGATCTAGCAAATTGAGTTTCAGTGCTTGATTCTTTGTAAGTTTTCTGTCACTTGGTTGTTTGTTCTAGCACTTGTCTGTAGGTTTCATATTTTTAGGTGTCATCACAGTGGGATGCAGGTTGAACAGTTTTATCAAGGACTTTTATGTTTATGTGTTACTCTCCCCACCCACCAAATAATAATGATGATGACAGACGGGAAAATCTTATCTTTGAGATTGCTTAACAACTCCAACTGTATCTCTGAGCAATTAAACGTAAACTGCATTGCACAAAATAAAAAAAGATGGTCTTTATTAAATGAATGCAGATACTTTAGTGGAGGAACTGCTTCATCAAATGCACTGGTGATCCTTTTGGGGTTCGGAAAATATCCCCATGTGTTTGTGCATTCCTTTTTCAAATATCTTCATTTATACTAGTGAAATACATCTAATTACTAATACCTTCTCAAGATATGATTTTTGTGTGATTTTGTGGTTCACCACTCCCCTCCCTCCGTGACATCCTCTGAGGTTGATGTAAGAAGCTCTTAAATAGGTTGTTATCTAATATCTACTGCTAATGTAGTTTTGTCATGCAATTGGGTGGTGGTTGAATTAAAGATTTTAAAAATCTTTCATTTTCAGGAAAGTATAAATGTTATTTTATATTGCTTCTTGGTTTACAAATCTAGTTTTTTTGGTTATTGTGATTTTTAGCTTTAATTATGAATGTAAATTTTGTTATGTTTGGACTTTATTATGTTTTCTATATTTTAGGGTTTCATTTTAGCTTAAATGCTATAGAAAGGGAATAAAGCACTGGTTTGAAGGTAGTGAATCATTAATGAATGATATTGATAATTAAGGTTATTGTTTTCCTCTCCATTGCTACTCTTCTCTATTTCTCACCCCCTCTCTTCCTTGATTCCCTCTTTCCTTGTCCTCGATCACAATTTCCATCTCTTGGCAAATGGATATGCTAATAGTGCCTTAGAATCATAATAAGATGACATTATTATATTTATGTTGCTCACATGCTGATGCTAATCAACTTTTTAGATGCTTCTTTCTCGGAATATTTGAACAAAAGATTGCTTAATTCACAATTCTCTCGTATTTCAGGTTGGATACTACAATTTCTGGATCAGTAAAACAAGAAAGTAACGAGGGCAGTCGCTTATTTAAGATAATGGCTAAATCCTTCTCTAAAAGGTGGCAAAATGGAGAAATTAGCAATTTCCAGTATCTCATGCATCTCAACACCTTGGCCGGTAGAGGATACAGTGATCTGACCCAATATCCAGTATTTCCATGGGTTCTTGCTGATTATGAGAGTGAAAATCTGGATTTGTCCAATCCTAAATCCTTTCGTAAGCTCGAGAAGCCAATGGGTTGTCAGACACAAGAGGGAGAAGATGAATTTAAGAAACGGTTAGTCCTTTCGTTTATACCACCATGATTATCCACTGCTTTCCATTTATTCTGTCATTTTTGGTTTTCTATTCAGATATGAGACCTGGGATGATCCAGAGGTTCCAAAATTTCATTATGGCTCACACTATTCTAGTGCTGGAATTGTCCTCTTCTACCTTTTACGCCTTCCACCATTCAGTGTAGAGAATCAGAAGCTGCAGGGTGGCCAGTTTGATCATGCTGATCGTCTTTTTAACAGTATTCGAGATACTTGGTCAAGTGCTGCAGGGAAGGGAAATACATCTGATGTCAAGGAATTGATTCCAGAATTCTTCTACATGCCAGAATTTCTGGAGAACATGTTCAATCTTGATCTAGGAGAGAAACAATCAGGAGAGAAGGTTTGTTTCTGGAAGTGCAAATTTATTTACTGTTAACTAATCATTTTTGTTTGATTATTTGCTGGGGAAGGACTACAAAAATCATTCACTTTCTTTTGCGTACATGAAAAATTGCTAGCATGCATGGTTTTTTTTTTTTCCAGGTTAGTGATGTCCTCTTACCCCATGGGCGAAAGGCCAGTGCTAGAGATTTCATTAGGAAGCATAGAGAAGCGCTGGAATCTGATTTTGTTTCGGAAAATCTTCATCATTGGATAGATCTCATTTTTGGATATAAACAGAGAGGGAAGGTACGTTCAACATTCAGAACTTCTTTGCATCAGAAAATTATATTGTCCTTTTGCAGGTCAATTGAGTTACGCAATCCATGACCAACTGCTATGAAAATATTGTTTTTTTACTATGTACTTCCAACCGGGCTTTTCATTCCATTTTACCTTCTGAGATTGTAACCCCTGAAGGCCCGGTAGGAAAACAGAGGCAGTGACGGATCAGCAGAATAAACCTCGTTCCAATGTTTACATGATATTTAAGTTGATTGCTTTCATTATATTTTTCTGTTTACTGTTGGTGGGTTTCATCCTTTTGTTTGAGAAACCACGAAGATCTGTGTCTTGCCTGGTTAGCCTCCCCCTCCTCTGAAAAAGAAACAAAAAAATTCTCACACCTGCCACCACCTCCACTACTTTAAATTGTATACACTAGAATACGCATTTGATTGTGATGATTTAATTACTCATCATTGCCCCATTTCTTGTTTGGGTGATTGGATCACTCTGCAGCTGTATGCTCTATATTAACTGTCCTTGTTCTGTTCATGATCTGATATTTTTTCCTTTGCATAATTGACAGGCAGCTGAAGAAGCTGTTAATGTTTTCTATCATTACACATATGAGGGGATCCGTTGTGGACATAGAACTCCGGCGGTAACAGATCCTGCCCAAATGTGAAAGCCTCCATTCTAGCACAAATCAATCACTTTGGGCAGACACCCAAGCAGCTATTCCTCAAACCCCATGCTGAATGAAACGACGTTTTCCAATAGAAGGATTCCTCACCCACTCAAGTTATTCATCCCCATCTGCTTCCACATGAAATACGCAAGAGCTCATCTGCCATAACCAGCAGATTGTTACTGCTTCATGAGAACATTCTTGTGGGGGCAACAAACAGGTTGCTCAAGACTACAACATATACCAAA